>BQNB010040539.1:0-11564 GCA_026074375.1 Tanacetum coccineum
ACATCAAAAAGGGCAAATTACGCGTACCTGATATGATGTTTGAAAAGGATATACAGTATTTTCTTTAGAGCAAAAACACACAATGATTACACGTTTAAGAACACATATACACAAGAAAGTTTAGAAGTGATGAATGTGTGTGAGCGTGTGGGTTGATATGAAGATTAACTTATTTATGACTGTAGGATTGGGAAATATGTATTAAGGATTTGTTAGATATAGAATGTGTGTATGTGTTTTGACATACACATTATGTATTGAAGGATGCTTTTTGATCCTTTATCAAGCTTATGGTAATTTATATACTATGACAAGTAATGAGTGTTATTTTTCCATTTCCTATATTGTTATAATTCATTACTACACCCGAGAAAATGAGAGAATCCAAACACTTATGTGAGGTGCTATTATATAATTTCCGTGCTTTTAATTACAAGGTATAATTCATTATTACCTCGTGCTTTTAATTATAAGGTATAATCGGTTTAATTATACGAACTCGGATTTTGACGATTCAACTGCCTACACGATGCGACGAGAAAATCTACAACTTGGTGGTCATCCCTGGCGACGGCGTCATAAGAAATCCTGACGCCGTCTAAATGAACTGACTCAATATATGCCTATAAATACAACCTCATAACTTCGTTTTTTCCAAACGTCAAACCCTAAGTCCGATTCTAGGGTTTGGGTGGGTGTTTTTCAACAAATTTAGGTGTCTAATTCACATCATAAACATCTTGTAATTCTGGGTTTGTCTATTTAATTCTTATCATGATTATGCCCTTAATTACATGTGTTGATCTTGTCCTTGCTTATTCTTCTTTGATTATGCTAGGCTAGATCTTTATTGTGTTTGCTTAGATGTTATAATCCATATGATTGTTTGTGTATTTGTGTTAGTTAATGATTGTCGATGTATAATATGCATATTTGATCGAAGATCCATACGCTTTCATACTATATTCGATTGATGTATTACATGATTAGGCAATCTTAACGTGTAATCGGTTTATTCTTTGTCATTTAGAAACATAATGGCCTTTAAGAGACGTGACTTAGCAACCTAAGCATGGATAAGTTCATTGGCGATTTGTATGTGAGTGTGTGTTAGTTAGTCAAAAGAGCAACTTCTAGGCTAATTAGTGATACTTGGCAACCTAAGGTCACATAGGTCGAATTATGTATGATAACGGAAATCTTAATGCTTTATGCTTGTGTTCGTGTCTGATTGAGCAACCTCATAGACATTGACCATAGGTGTAGAAGGGTGAGGGGATGTGAACATTTAACCGAGCCATGTTAGTCATAAACCACCATCAATAATTTATCTAGCTAGTTAAACACAATGTACATACATGATTAGGGAGAATTTCATCGAAGTAAATACACCTTTATTCTCATAGTCTATATAACACCCTAAACTACATAGTGACTTAATAATATTACTAAGTATAAAAAGAAACTCATAAATATATTTTTAAAACATATTTTTGAATATAGCATGGTATATAAGATCGAAGAAATAGATAATAAATCATAATAACTATTCAAACTGTAACTTCTCATAGCCCGTATCAATCGAGTAGTCAGTTGTCCCACACTCAAATCATATAAGCTCCTCTCATACTTATTTTATTGATAATCTCTATTCATAATTTTTCTAAACAAATCATAAATAAGTTCCAAAATCATACCACGAATTTCTTCTGTCAGAGTTAGAGTATTGGCTGGTAGAATCAAAGTCTTGATTCACGTAGGTATTGTTCATGTTTTGGGTCTTGTTCTGTCAAGGACTTTTGTTTTCATTTGATTTGGTTCGAGTTTTATTTGGTTGTGGTTCGCGTTTGGGTTTGGTTCGAGGTCGTTTGGGATTAAGGTATTGGTTTCGTTAGCAGGAGGTTGGAATCATGATTGTGATCGATACTATTATGAGTTCGTGTTTTTGGTTTCGACTAGTCATTGTTTAGCTTAATTAGGGGTATATCTTGAACCCTCATTTAATACATGATCATAAACTACTCATAAGTATTATGTTAAGTAAGCCTTGTGCATGCTAAGATGATAGATTTAAAAGCTCACTGTTAAGTTAAAACATAGATATATGAATGTTAGGATATTAGTGTTGGAATATGTTAGTCGGTTTCGCAAGTTATACGTGAGCCTATTATGGGAACACGCGTTAAACACGAAGAGTATGTTTTACTTCACGTTAAACATTTAAATAGTCGTTAATTTACGTTACTTGTCTAACTAACTTAACGAATAGTTTAAATATAAAATCCAAGGGACTAAAACGAACAAAACCCGAACCCTTGGGATCCCATTGTTGGCCAAATCCCCTAAGAGTTCTAGAAGGGGGTGTTTGTTCGGTTATAGGGTTAAAGGAGGGGGAAAAGGAAAATTAGTTTCCTTATTGTATAAGAATTAGGGTTAGGGCTTGTGCCTATATAAACACAACCCCTAAAACCTAACCGAAAACCCTAAAACCTTTTTAGGATTTTCGGTTCTTCCCTCAACCGAATTCGGTAAACCCTTTTCAAGGGTTTTCGATTTTCTTTGTTTCTCCTTGTGATCGACCACATTAAGTCCCTCACCAAGGGATTCGATTTTGATCTCCTTGCTCGACGATTACATAAACCCAAACTTAGGGTTTCGGTTTGTTTTGTTTTTGGTTCAACCGAATTAGGAAAAACTCTAATTAGAGTTTTGGCGATTTCGGTTCAAGCATCAAGGGGTGTTTGGTTTTCGGTTCTAGCTCAAGTGGTGCGTTTGGGAATCGATTCAACACAAGGTGTTTGGTTCATGAAGGTTGACTATGTAACACCCCCAGATTGGGTCGCAGCGGAATAAGGGTCCGGGGCATGTTACTTCTCAGATCAATAACACAAGATGTATATAGAACGACCAAAAAGTCGTTTAAAACTGATACATTAGATTTAACAAAGTATTTGTTACATAACCCGAAGCTTTTCTTGTCCACTTGTTCAAATAACCAAGATTTCTTTCTAGCCCCATACTGTTTATACAAAATGTAATGCGACAAAATCTTTAATGCATGATATCCAAATCAAAACCACCAATGTATCCCCTGTACCTTGTGCTTACTGATCCCCTGAAAAACATTGCTTTAAAACGTCAACAATAATGTTGGTGAATTCATAGGTTTGATAAATCATATATTGTAGGACCACAAGATTTCCCAAGTGTATGATAATGCAACAGATGCAGACATCATATAAATGGTAATAACAATTGCTCTTAAGCTCATAACACTGAACTTGACATGAAATGAAACACCAAATAAATGGTCTAAGGTAAAAGGGGTTGCGGGTACATTGCCCGTAGTTAGTTTTCTAACCCGCAACACCCTATAGTTCGACATGGTATATACTCTCGTTTGTCCAGTGAATAGCTAATCACCCGAACGGGGTTGTAAACCAAGAGAATCTATTAATAAACAGCGTGCCACAATCCCAGCAATTGACAGTTCATGATAATGGCTCAGATATGGGTTTCTGCTACTTAGTACAACACGTAATCAATAAACATGAAACTTATCCAGCGTTGTCCAATTGTAAAGCATTGCATGTTTTTCACCCCAAAAACTTTATAAAACAAAAACATGTAAAACGTGGGGCTATGAACTCATCTTGAGTGAGAAAATACCAAGTGTATCACAAATAGTGTGTCACGCAAATCGATCAGATGCAACCTATTTAAATTAAGGTCGTATAAGTACTAATCAACCTTTTTAACGTACTACCAGCCTAATTCTTAAACTAGCTAATCACCACTAATTGTGATTGAGTGAAAACAGTTTATAAAAATCATTAAAACGTTTAAAACTTACTATTGGTAAGATAACCCATAGACTTCGCGTTTTAAGTCCGTTTCTTGCGTTTCTTATGCCCATCTTTTCGTATTTAAGACGAGTTATCGATATTTGACATTTTCATAATTATGGTCCTCTGATGAACAGTAACTTTTACTGTTCATACCAGACATGAGTTTACTTAAATCATTTTTGTTGTCGTAAAACCCGTAAACATCGTATTTTATTCGTTATAGCTCCGTTTTTAACGATTCTTTCGAGCAGGCTCACGTTATTGAAAGTTATATAATTTTATGAGGTTTACAAAAATATAAATTTCTGTCATGAATAGTATTTTTACTGTTCATGGTTTATAAAATCATTATTATAAACTTTTAATTATCGAAAACCCGCGAAATTCATAACTTATTCGTTATAAATTGAAAAATTGCAATTCTTATCATTTTGGAATCCTAAAAATGTGTTTTAGTTGATAAAAATATCAAAATTGCTGTTTGATGGAGTTTTTATAAAAGTTATTTTATAAAATCCGTTTAAATTAACGTAGGTAGGGATCATGGTTATATTAACGGGTGAGCACTTAGATTGAGCGGGGTTAGGATTAGGCGTATGGGGCAGGGGGGGTGGGGGGGGGGGGGGGGGGGGCCGGAGTAGTGTGACGCATGGTACGGGAGTATACTGCCGTATGTAGGATCCGGAGTGGATCTATCGTCTCGGTGTGGGGCAGGTGTTGTCTCTCTGTATTCGGTGGCGTTTGCTATCTATGAAAAAGGGGGGTCAGACGCGTGACGATATATCTCTCAGCACTACAAATGGCAGAGTATTAAATGAGACGACACATAGATATGAGAGAGAATCATTCAATCTGACTCACGAGAGGATTGTCTTACATCATCTCTAGACCTCCCTCCGATTACTGGACGAATCCCAAAATTCAAGCCTGTTTGCTATTTGCACTTTTATAACTTTCTCACAAGTCTTATATTTCATATATGTCATATTTTGTTTACAAATTTTTTTTAAAAAAATAAATAAATGTCCATTTGTCCATCCAAGTCCTCATGTGTCCAAATTTTATAAGTCCATCAATATACTTATAAACCATAACTTTTGTATTTAACCATTAATCATTAGTTTTATATATAACCATTTTACATAAAACCATGAGTGTACAAGTCTTCCCATTTGGTTATAACCTTATTTTAATGATCATATAACCTTACTATAAGTCCATAATCCATATTAACATGTCACTTGTATTTCTTTTACTTGAAACTTATTAAGGAAACATTAAAAACCCTAATTTGTACTTAATTATTTTTACACCAAGAACCACTGTACATTCTTTTCTCATCCTTTTTAACATGATATAAGTAATATTACAACATATATAAAAGTATACAAAATGGTCATTACAAGTAAAAACTCCATTTACATGTTAAAAATCCTAAATGGTGATTCAAACTACAATAGAACTAACATATGCATATAATGATAAATGAAAGATCATAAAGAGTTCTAGATGACCTTATGGTGTAGGATGATGATGACCAATATAATCTAAACCCTTGTTTAGATAAAAATCCAAAGCTTGCACCAAAGAAAACCCTAGTTTTCTTAAATAAGCCCTAGCTTCCTTTCACTTGATTAATACTTGAAAATGCTTAGCCAATGCTTGGAAATACCTTAGAATATCTTAGGATGGATGTGTATAAGTGTGTATGGGTTGTAGAAAAATTGCTATGGATTTGGTTGGGAGTTGGTTTCAAGCCGTGGGCTATAAGAGAGCAAGAGAGGGTGTTTTTGTTGAATTTTGGCTAAGTGTTTATGTGTATGTGTTACCTTACTCTAGTTACTTGCATTATATGTGTTTCAAAGAGTCAAAAAGGTGCAATAGTGGTCAAGTAACACAATGAGGGTTTCTAGGGTTCATGTTTTTGTGTCTTGAGTCAAAGTAACAAGGTATGTGTTTGATTAATTAACTAGTAAAGTACATTGACCAAGTGGTAAGAAAATTGTATCATTTATCTCATTGTTGATGTTGTTGCCGTGTGAAATGAGGGGGGGAAAGGCTTCTAGAAGCTTTTGTTACTTGACATAATATCTAGTTAAAATATAAGTAAGTTTCAACTTGTAACTTTATTTAAATGATACCAACTTGCATGAACTTGTGTATTTATTTCATTTTCTAGTGTACAAAGGGTAAGTAACATTTACTTGGACAAAGTTTATTAAAACTTTAGGTATTGGGTATAATCGTGGGTATTTGTTGAAGCGTAGATAAATTAATGTGCTTCCGGTTACGCCTAAACGTACTTTATCGCGAAACGTAATAATTTTACGTAACCAATAAAAATGAATGAACAATGAGAATAATTATTCTCAAAATAATTATTCAACGCTTGATTGATATAAACATTTAATTGTTTGATGCCCGTTTACATTGAACGCTAATTTTTGGCGTACGCGATTTAACTTAACGTTTACGATTTTAGAGCAAACGCTTATAATACAAATGGTACATTGTAGATTTATTTACGACGTCAATGACCCTAAAACACGGGGTGTTATAGACTAGCAATCGACTCATACTTGGTTGACGTGTTTGTGTGAGCAACCGTAGAGGCAGTAATTTAACTGCTAACTCGTTTTTAGGATCTAAGGCTTAAAGGTTAGTTTACTTTCCCTGTTTATAATGTGTTAAGCTTTGTCAAAAACTAGATTCCATTGTATTCCGCTCGTTACTCGTAGCTAACTTGGTAACTAGTTTGTCAATCCCGAACAATAGTCATGGACTTACCCTTGTAAATATCTTACTAAATCAACATGAATACGTGTTAAACCATCAGCTGTACTATCAAGTGATTAGCTATGTCAAGTGATCTAAATGGATTAAAATAGGGCATGAGGATTACGAAATCGGATTCGATACATGCTAAAGCTTTGAAACGTTGAAAGAAGAAGTAGAATGAGCATGGAGGATCTTTCTTTTTATCTGTTATAAATTCGGTGTGTTTGTGAGTGGGTTGTAATCAAACTGTCCTGATATATTCTCTAAATCGTGTATAGATCACTTTCAGATTGAAATATTTTTGACCCTGATATTGCGACAGGTATTACAGAAATCCTCATTGGAAATCTTCAAAGAATCACCAACTTTTGTCTCTAAGGTACGAGAGATCAAAGCAATACACAGAAAGTTGTTATGAATATCTTGTTTGTAAGAGATCAAAACTGTTAATATAACCCAACCGATAGTTAGTTACTTTCGGTAAATGACGGTTGGCAGGAAGGGACACAACTGTTGGTAAAAGTTATGACTTTGGTAAAAAAAACCGATTGGAGGGGAAATAGATAGTCCGTTTTGAATACCAGAAATACTGTTTGGGGCTCTGCCCCTTGACCCCAGCAAGGGGCTCTGCCCCTTGACCCCTGCACTTATTTTGGCGACATCTAGCTAGCTAGTATGAGTGTGCACTCCGCACCTCCTAACTCGACTATAACTTAACTTGATTAAGCCCTTGATCTCAAGTAAATCACAATTACATAAAATATAAGTGATGACACTAAAATCACCAACATTATCCCTATTAAATCTCTATATTTTAAAGGATATTACAAAGTAAATTTACCTATTTATAACTCATTTGTCTCTTGGCATAAACAGACTTCTCATACTAGCACTAAAATTTGTAATTTCATTTTGTTTAAAACTGTTTTTAACTTTATGCATGTTTTGTACATGCGCATGCAGAAAGAAGAAATAGTTTATAATGTTTTGATAACCTATAAACCTTATAATATGTTTTGATCATGAAGTATATATGTAAACCATTTACTATTTTAATTGTTTAGGAGTAAAACTAAGTACGTAAGTTATGAAATCATTTTCATATTAGATATTTCCTACGAGCTTACAGATTTTACCTATTTAAAATACAAAGCATATAAAATTAATACGAATTATAACATAGGAATATAAGAAAAAGTAGTAGCTAGACTCTATAAAATATATAATTCTTAATTCTTGTAGATTCATTGAACTGTAATTTTTGAATACGCATTGGCTTGTTTAAGGTATAGATATTCTATCCTTTCTTCTATGGATTCTTACATTTGATTTGTATCTATTTGCACCTTTAAAATCCCTACATATGTTTCCTAGCCTTTGATTCGTTATCCGTTTGCTACCCATTTGACAAAAGCCTTTTGAATTTATTTGGATATATGCTTCATTTGACATTGTCATGAGATGAACTTATCTGTTTTGTTTAGACATGACCTTCTTTGGACATAATATGTTTTCGTTCAAATTCCTAAATGAACCCTTTGCTTTGTATCTGATGCCCACCATTAACTATCCATGGAGTAACATGGCCGCGTCATTGGGGCACCAATGGTGGTGGCATTATCTAAGGCGTGTGGATTAGTCCACGACATCCCCATTAGTTTTGTGTGTTCTATATGCACTTTGAGGCCCCCCATCATTTGCATTTGAAAGGCTAGTGCTGGGCGTAGATGCATCCCTTAGATCATTGTGGTGCCAATCAATTCATTTCACCCATTGTAAGGATGGCATCCTAGATCAGTCTGTAGCTCGTGGGGCATTTCTATATGTTTGTTCTGTTAAAGCATCAGCATGTTGGGTCTGGATGCCAAAGAACAGAGTGGTAGATCATGTATCTAAAAACATCAGTGCATCAGTTACTTTGAAAAGATTGGATTACATTGATGCACAAGGAAGATTCAAGTCTGTGATGGCTTGGGTTCCCATAAGAAGATGATTTGGAGGATCCTTCCAAACAGGGGAGGATATGAAAAATGCTCATATTAATGAAGATCACTTTTGTTCAGATGGATGCACAGGCTCAGGGGAGGCAAGAGTGCAGCAAAGAAAAAGAAGAATCCAGAGAAGAGTGCAGCAAAAGCAGAAAGACCAAGAAGATGAAGTGTTTGGAAGAATCCTCTCAGCAAAGAAAATGAAGGTTTAATTCAAGAAACTTGATGATTTGGAGGTAAATCACAAGTTTAGGGGAGGATTGTTGGGAATTAAACACTTCAGAGTTAGTACTGCTAAGCTAAGAGTTAGTACTGCCAAGCCAACAGTTAGTACTGTTAGAAGAAAATAGTTAGTACTGCTCAAGATTACAACTGTCAGTACTAAACTAGTCAGTTAGTACTGCTAGAGTAAGTTAGTACTGTTAGTACTAACTTAAGGCTGTTGAAGAACTTAGTACTGCTAGTGTATAAGTTAGTGCTGCTGATGGAAGATTAATGCTGCTGAAGAGTTAAAGCTGCTGCAAAGATAAGAGTGATTCAAGTCAAAGCTGTTGAAGAGACTACAGCTGTGTGAAGAGATAAGTATGAGTTATTTTAGGAAAAGATTATTGATTGATAGAAAAGATCTTGTATATCTTTTAGTATGGTAAGTTAGTAATTGTAGTTTGACTATGACTCCTTGTGTCTATAAAAGGAGATCATAAGTCATAGAGAAAGATAGACAATCACAATACTTCTCATACACATCTCTTAGATTCATAGCTTCAAGGTTGTAAACCCTAGTACTAAGATAGAGTACTCGTATTATTATCATTAATAATATTGAAGCTTGTTGGTTATATTGTTCTTCCTACTACATCATTATTACTGTTTCATTGGTATTCTTCTTAGTGGTATAAACTAGATTCCGCATAGTTTATATCATATACACAAAGCTTCACACTTAGTACCTTTGGATTTATCCAAGGATACTAAACCTTATATCTAACTAAGGAGTTAAAGATCAGTTCTAGTGGGATCTACAAGTGGTATCAGAGCGGGTTGAAGCTTTGATCTAGAAGAAACAATCAAGAAGAATCCTTTACTCACAAGGAAGAGATGGCTCCTATGGCTCTTTCAGACTCTGAGGTAAAAACTTGTTCAAAAACATGTCTGAAAAACTATGAAGACCTTAAAACTCAGTATGATAAGTTGAGAATAGAGTTTAAAAAATCTAAATCTGATTTATATAACTATAAAAAAGGTTTAGCTTCTGTGGAAGAACGACTCGTCTTCTACAAGAAAAATGAAGGTATGCTTTGTGATCAGATTGTTGTTCTTAAAAGAGATGCTTCATATAATTAATCAGATATTAATGCTCTTAAGAAACAAGTAGAAAGACTTAAGAAAGAAAAAGAGGATAATCAGTTCAAAATTGACAACTTTGAAAATATAACAACCCAATAATTTTCATCAACCTATTTTACTATGATCATAAATGTACGGGGAAATTTTTCGCTTTATTACATTACTTGCATTGTCAATATCTCAGTATGTCATGTAACTTACATAACTAAAGTAGAGCTCACGCAACCTATCTATGGCAATC
The DNA here is from genome assembly GCA_026074375.1 of Tanacetum coccineum. Taxonomy (NCBI): domain Eukaryota; kingdom Viridiplantae; phylum Streptophyta; class Magnoliopsida; order Asterales; family Asteraceae; genus Tanacetum; species Tanacetum coccineum. The sequence continues at coordinate 10,203 of BQNB010040539.1, forward strand.
CTGTCTTCATATATGTCAAGCAAACATCATAACATGTCAAGTCAATATCATAATATCATTATTACAAAGTACATTATTCCTATAATGTACCATTCGCAACGTTATATCTAAACGGGCTTTAAACCGTTATCATATATCTCTAAACCCTAATTTCCGTGAAGGGTTAATATCTAAAGCGAATGTACAAGCTACTAAAGCTCATATACAAGTAATATAACATCTCATTTGAAATATAAACTCCCTCCAAGTCAAGTACAAGTTTTCAAAGCATAATGTACAAGTCATTAATGCACAATATCCAAAATAGCCGTTTTACCTCCATTTTCCTAAGTAATCTTGTACAATCTATTAAGTACAAGTTATAAGCAAGTCATGCATTTAATTTCCAACCTATATTCATTTTCATTTCATGAAATTACAAGAAACCAAAGTCTAAAACCCTAACCCGAGCTAAATAGTAAACTATGACCCGTTTCTTCGTTTTTATCCATTGTAAACCTAAACCAATACTCAAATAAGTTGTAATAACTTATTTTACAACTATTTCAATCCTATTTCATCATTATTTCATCATCTCATATCAATTATACATAAAATAAATCCAAGAAACCCTAAACGTACCTAAATGAGCCCTAAATGATCATTCGACCCGTTTTCTCGTTTCTAACCATTTTAATCCTGAAAAATCAACCAAGAGCCATTGTAAACTCATGATATGAGTTTAAAAATCATTATTTATCATTATCTTAACAATGTACAAGAAATCAAAGCGTAGAAAAACCTAACAAATCCAATATAAACCCTAATCAAACCCACGGCTTAATTATTTCATTTCAACCCATTTTAGCTTAAACTAACGATCAATTCTCAACTATAATCTCTTATATAAGGCCTAGGGTCAGTATTCCATCTTTCCCAATCAAGATTACTCGAATTATAAGCCAATGAAACCATGAAAACCCTAATCGAACCCATTGGAAACCCGCGACCTTATTTCTTTATTTTTGACCCGTTTTATCTCAAACCAATTGCTAAATAATATTGACACTTCTTATTACAGACCCTAAGATCATATTCTAACCATTTTTGATCATTGTACATGAAAGGTAAGCTTGAAAACACACAAAACCCAATCCGAACCAAAAACAAACCCGTGAAGGTTCATGGCTCATTTTTACCCATTTAAAACTCTTCCTATGTGCAAGCACCTCAATGAATCACCCAAATGTATCCTCAAGCAGCTTATGCACCTGCTTAAACAATCCTATGGCCAAAATTGAAGCCACATGAACCCTTTTTAGCTCAAAACAGCCGCAACACCATACAACACCATCCACACCATCATTCTACATTCCTAGCCCT
>BQNB010040539.1:14470-43763 GCA_026074375.1 Tanacetum coccineum
AAATAAACTACTACAACAAATACAAAGAAAAGGAAGAGAGAACACTACAAGATTGCTTGTGTGTTTTTGGTGTGCTTTCAACAAGAAACTAATGAGCTATTTATAGGCTCAATATCCTTGCTAGTTCATGTATGCAGAAATGATAAGCAAGTTGCCTCAACTTCCATAACCAACTTGTATAACCAACTTGCCAAATTATTGATGTCTTCAATTTACCCACTTGATATGAGCTAATATTCTTACAAATCTCCACCTTGGTGAATATCAATTCTTCAATCTCGCCATCAACCATCTTTGGTGGAGTCTCCAAACCAACCTTCAAGTTATTATAACATTGATCAAGTCTAAACAGTAATTGAACTTGATCCAGCTACTACTTTAGTCAGCATATCTGCGGTATTCCTAGAAGTATGAATCTTCTAGATTCTAACTCCACCTTCTTCTAATATCTCTCGTATGAAATGATACCGAACATCTATGTGCTTCATCCTTGCGTGATAAACCTAATTATTCGCTAAATAAATTACACTTTGACTGTCAGAATGCATCGTGACAGACTTCTGTTTGATTCCAAGTTCACCGAGCAATCCTTGAAGCTAAATTCCCCCATTTACAGTCTCTGTCATTTCCATATACTCTGCTTTTGTAGTTGACAAAGAAGTAGTTTTGACTGTAAGGTAGACTTCTAACTAACTGGAGCTTTTGCCAAAGTAAAAACATAGAGTAAAAACATATCCTGTAGTAGATCTTCGCTTTTCTAAATCTCCAGCATAGTCTGAATCGCAGTATCCTTCTACCCACTGACTACTTCCATGTTCGAATACTAACCCTACATCAACGGTATTATGGATATACCTGCTCACCATCTCAACAGTATGACTAATATCTGGTCGAGTACATATCATAGCATATATTAAGCTACCGACATCATTTGCATAAGGCACCTTTTCCATGTATGCCCTCTATGCATCATTTTTCGGTGACATAACAACACTAATCTTAAATTGAGAAGCGAGTGGAGTACTAACTCGTTTTGTTTGCTTGTCAAACCTAAAACGCTTTAGAACCCTACTTAGATATTGTTTCTGAGTCAAACAAAGCTTCCTCAATTTTCTGTCTCTAACTATCTCCATGACGAGAATCATCTTTGCTTCACCGAGATCCTTCATCTTAAATTTGCTTTTCAACAGAGTCTTTAACTTTTTAGTCTCGTCTATACTTTGAGAATCTATCAACATATCATCTAAATATAGTAGAAGATATATAAAGGACCCATCTTGTAGCTTTTTCAAATAGACACAGTGGTCGTATTTGATTCTTGTATACATCAACTCCGTCATAAACTTATCAAATAGTTTGTACCACTGCCTTGGGGATTGCTTCAACCCGTACAACGATTTATGAACCATATAGATTTCCTCTTCCAAGTCACCATGTAGAAATGCAGTCTTCATATCTATCTGAACTAGTTCCAAATCTAACTGTGCTACCAAAGACAACAAAATTCTAATAGAGGAATGTTTTACCATTGGAGAAAAAACTTCATTATCATCAATTCCCTCTTTCTGAGCGTAGACTTTAGCTACCAATCTTGCTTTGTAGCGAACATCATCTTGCCCAGGAAAGCCTACTTTCTTTGCATATACCCATTTGCATCTAATTGCCTTCTTCCCTTTGGGAGGTTGGTCAACCCCCATGTCTGATTCTTTTGAAGAGACTACATTTCTTCGCTCATGGAAATCCTTCACTTCTCATTCTCTGAGTCTCAAACCGCTTTAGAGTAAGTAGTAGGAACATCATGAGGTGCGATTGAAGATGCACAAGCCACCGTATCATTAAGGCGAGTAGGCCTTTTAGTGTTTCTTTTTGGCTTGCTAGTACCATAGGAGAATTGTCATCGATTTCTCTATCAGGGTACAATTAATCTTTCGAACTCCACTTTTTTGGGAGTTCCATCTAACTGCTCAACATTCACCTTTTCAACATGGCAGATTCATTAAAGGTGACATCCCTGCTAAAGATCGTCTACTTTGTCTCTAGACACCATAAGCAATAGATTTTGATTCTAGAGGTGATCCCCATAAATAATGCTTTCTTCGCTCTAGGATCCAGCTTTGATTTCTTCACATGATAATATGTAGCGGAACCAAATACATGCAAGGAATCATAATCTGAAGCAGGTTTTCCATACCATTTCTTAAATGGTATTTTCCCATCAATAGCTCTTGATGGCAAATGATTAACAAGGTGGCACACATACATCACAGCTTCAGCCCAAAATTCTTTACCTAACCTAGCATTAGATAACATACACCAAATTTTCTCCAACAAGGTTTGATTCATGTATTTAGCCACACCATTCTGTTGTGGTGTATGTTTGACAGTGCAATGCCTGACGATGCCTTCATCTTCACAAAACTTTGTGAAAAGATCATTTTTATACTCTCCGCCATTATCTGTTGGAGATGTTTGATCTTTCTACATGACTAATTTTCCATCATCTTTTTCCACTTGATGAACACTCCTAGCACTTCATCTTTTGTCTTTAGCGTGTACACCCATACTCTTTGAGAAAAGTCATCAACAAAGTTCACATAGTAGTGTCTCCCTCTTAGAGATCTTGTATTTTAGGGACCCCACATATCAGAGTGGACATAATCCAAGATACCTTGTATCTTGTGGATGGCTGTCCCAAATTTCACCCTTGTCGTCTTCCCGTTGATGCATTGCTCACAGAGATCCAACTTACAGGAACTAAGTCCTTTTAATAATCCTTTCTTTATGAGCAAATTCAAGAATTTTTCTCTTTCATGTCCTAAGTGCATATGCCATAGCTTCACATGTTCTGAATTTCTATCATCATTGGTAACAGCTACTACAGTTCCTACCCTTATAGTGATACATGTTTTTTATTTTACGAATACCCTTCATTACTACAAGTACGCCAGAGGCAAGAGATGATCTTCATAACCCCATCCTTTACTCTTACTTCAAACCCTTTAGATTCTAAGGTACCAACGAAGATGAGATTCTTCTTTAACTTTGGCGAATAATAAACACCTTTCAAGGTCATAATTGTTTCGTCTTCATTCTGCTATCGAACAAAACCAATACCATGAGTAGTGAGGAGAGTTTCGTTTGGTGTATAAACAACTTCCTCATGTTCTTCAAAATTACTAAACCACACTCGATGTGGTGTAATATGATGGCTACATGCGGAATCCAATAGCCATATCTTAGAAGCATTTATGCTTGACGATGTTGCAAGTAAGAGATCTGATTCTTCATCGTCACACTTGGTTACATTCGCCTCTGCTACACCTTTCTCTTTTTAATGATTTTCCTTGGTTTTCATCTTTGGACAATCTCTTTTCCAGTGACCTTTTTCATGACAAATGGTACAATCATCTTGGCTTAGCCTCTGCCTTGACTTGGATCTTCATCTCTTATCGGTGCCCTTCTTCTGTGAATGACCTCTAACTAGCAAAACCTCTGCGTCTCCACTTGAACTAATTTGCTTGACCTTCCTTCTCAGTTCTTTACTATACAAGGCAACACAAACTTCAATAAGAGAAACATCATCCTTCGGTCCTTCCCATTAAGTTGAGTCATTTAAAGCAACTCATACTCCTCTAGAAGCGATCCTAACATAATTAATGCTAGATCCTAGTCTTTGAACACCTCATCCATATTCACCAAATTGGTTACGAGTTGATTAAAACTAATAATGTGATCATCCATTGTGGTACATGGTACATATGTGAAGCAAAAGAGTCGCTTATTTATAAAGAGCTTATTTTGACAATTCTTCTTCAGAAATTTCTCTTCCAATGCCACCCACAATTTGTAGGCAAATGTTTCTTTTGAGAAAGCATATCGTTGCTCTCTTAAAAGACATAAACAAATCGTACCACAAGCTAACCGATTGATGGTTAACCAATTCCTCTCTTCTACATCCTCTGGTTTACTTTCTTCAACGGCAATGTCTAGACCTTGCTGAAAAAGAACGTCTAGAACCTCACTTTGCCACATACTGAAATGGCATGTGCCATCAAATACCTCCACCGCTAATCTTGCATTCGTCAAGACTGATCTAGCCCAGCTTGAAGATGTTGGATCCACTAATGTGGATATGGAAGGTACTTTGTCAACTTTGCCGTCCACCATTTCGAGTACAAATTAATTTTCAACAATTTCTAACCAAAAGACCAATGTAATTCTTTTCTGATGTGGAAGATGAAATTAAATTGCAAATACTAAGAATAACCTCGGCTCTTGATACCACTTGTTGTGGAATAATCGCGATAATATCCCACCGACAAGGTAATTAGTGTGAGTGAATCAACACTACAAGTATACCCCAAACTAACTTGTTGAAAATTAAACAAAACAAAAACGAACAAGAGAATGTAACATCACAAATTTGTATATTTCTCAAACTAGAAATAAACTACTACAACAAATACAAAGAAAAGGAAGAGAGAACACTACAAGATTGCTTGTGTGATTTTGGGAGTGCTTTCAACAAGAAACTAATGAGCTATTTATAGGCTCAATATCCTTGTTAGTAGGGGTGTCAAATGGGTTGACCCGACCCGACCCGAACCGAACCGAACCCAATAAGACCTTATAAGGTCAGGTTGATTCGGGTTTAGCTTATCGGGTTTATCGGGTCAACCCGCTAACCTAATAGGGTCGAGTTAGGGTCTTAGTTAGTTTCTTATCGGGTTATCGGGTCAACCCGATAAACCCGATAAAAAAATGACATATTAACAAAATTTCTATTTTTGATAAACATGAAGCACAACATAAATGGTTCTAAATTTCACATGGACCTAAATAACATCAATCATGACATGCATTATTCAGAAAATGAAGATAACATATCTTGTTATGTTTCTATTAAACAAATGTACTTTATGATCATTATGTTCATGATGGAGGTGAAGTTGAATTTTGCCCGTTTCATATCAACCTGCTTCATATCAGACCACCATATATTTCAAGAAATAATTTTCGAAATCAACTTCAAAGCTTACTGCCCGCTATACAGTTCAATGTGCTAACTGTTTTAAATGGTAACAAAACAAGTACAAAGTATCTCTCTAACCCTAGATCCCATATCTCTCCAAAGTAGCCTCTCTCTAACCCTAGATCCCATATAACCTTTTCACAGCCCCGCCCCTCCGGCCACCGGCTATATGCCGGTGGTCCAGATAACTCAACAAAGCTAACTTCTTTTAATTCTCATTCTGAACTTTCAGTCTTATCTCTCAAGTGGTTTTCACAAAATAACCAAAGCTTCTTCCAGATCTGACATATTTTCAACAATGGTATATCATTTAGCAAGCTTCTCGGGTACAAGTACATCTATGATTCCTTGCCCATATCTCGCGAAACCACCACCCACTTGGGTTGCGTCGTCGTTACAACTCACAGGTTGGCTTCGACACTCGGTATTCAAGATTCTGTTCAAACCGTTTCAATGTCGCCGGTGGGTGTTTTGCCCTTATTATGTGGTCTTTGTGTCCGGTGGTTGGTATGGTATTTGAGATTGTGTTTGTTGAGTTTTTTGCAGGGATGTTCATAATTTTTATCTTTGTATCTATGTTCTAGCCATCAAGTCAAGTCAAAGGCTAGCATTTGTCTTATGATAATGGAGATTGAAGGTCTCCAATCGAGGATGTTTTTTGGTTATGTTTAATTAGTCAAATTTCAAGTAATCAATTGTTGTATGTTTCACTTTCAAGATGTTAGGTTTATTGTTCAATCGGTTTGCTTTTTGCAAACCTTTAATGTACTCACAAGAACAATTTTTGATCTCTTATCAATTTCAATATCATTCACTTTTTGCCCCAAAAAAAAATAGTATAATGGTAACATGTAGGATACTTTTAAGATTGATATTTTTTTTAAGAAGCAACCCGATAACCCGATAGACCCAACCCGATAACCGGCAACCCGATAGACCCGATTTCTTATAGGGTCGGGTTGCGGGTTAGTTTTTATTTTTTCAAAACCCGATAGACCCGACCCGATAAGCACGAAACCCGACCCGATAACCTGATTGACACCCCTACTTGCTAGTTCATGCATGTAGAAAGGATAAGCAAGTTGCATCAACTTGCATAACCAACTTGCCAAATTATTGATGTTTAATTTGCCCACTTGATATGAGCCAATATTCTTACAAGACACGTAAAATCTTATCTTTTGTTAATTGAATAATCCTGATTGAACTATTTCTAAAAACTAGATAAACATATACTTAAAAGATGATGCTGAAAACAAAATAAACGGGTAAATGAAGGAGGTTTTCTCTGTTAATAACAAGGTTACCTTGGGAGAGTACGCAATAGGGTATCCCCGTGCAGGGTCGTATTTGGCTATGGGCGGCGTGGGCGACGGCCCAGGCATCATATAAACAAGGGGCATCAAATTTTTGTGTTGTAAATCTTTTATATGGTGTTGTAATAATAAAAGGATGCCTGATAAATGAAATGGATGTAGTGTTTTAAAAGAAAATAATCTCACCGGATAAAATATACTTACGTCGGAAAAAAGAAAGTGACAGAGATGAAGGGTGGAAGAAGGTATTGAAATGTAAGATGGAAAATTTGAGGTTGTAGTAGAAAAACAAAAAGGTTATTTGTCATGTAAGAAAGGAGTTTTAACTTCTTACTTAATTGTTTTTTTTTCCAACTCTACCCATTATTATTATTTCATCATTTATACTAGTTTTAATGCCCATGCACGCACATGGCTTAAACATTATGTTTTTTTATATATTAATTTTCTTCTCGTTATATTCGAAAAGTTGACTTCCACTTTAGAAAACATGTCAATGAAATAAATACTTTTTCAGAAATTCAATTGTTAGAATTTTAGTACGTATTAAACCAAAAGAAAAAAAAGTAATTTCTTCTAAACCCATCAATGAATAGCTAAAAAACCTTGTTTTCTTTATTTATGATAATTTATGTGATTCGGTGTTTTTTATTTGGTTGTACAACATGATTTTAATGCCGACAATGAAAAATTCACTAAAAAGTCTTCGGCAAGATTTAGGATGTGATTAAATAATGTTAAATATTTGTTGAAACTAAGAATTGTTTGCGTTTGTTTTATTTTAAAATATAAAGTTTAGGGGTATAAAGTTTAAAGGGTCATTTGTTTATTTTTAAAGTTATAATAAAATTTGTGAATTTATAAATTTACACTTAACTCCATATAATTTATTTAAAATTAAACCACTAAAGTTTTATTAAATACCTCCTTCTTTTTCAAGTTTTTGTTTTCACAAATTTGACTTATATATTTTTATGTGTTTTTTTCTCTATTAGATTTCTCCACCAAAATTCTTTAATTTTGACCAAGTTGATTCAATTTTGACTTTTTATTGGACCAATCAGATCGCACGATTTTGCCTATATGGCAAAATCAAACGTTCTGATTGGTCTAATTTTGTAATTCATAAGATTCAATTTAATAGAAAACTCCGAAATAATGTTATTCTTTTATTATATAAAAGATGAGTTAAATTTGTCATTGTTTCATCCGTAGTATTAGTATTTTGCAAGATTAATTTGATGCTAATTGAAAACTAAACTTATATAATAATTTATGTGTGTTGCTTGTTTTCCTTTTCTAGTAATGTTTAAAGATATTCAGTGACATAAAAACATTATTATGTTAAGATGTAGTAAAAATAGTATTCCTTCCGCCTCAAAATAATTGTTTTGTTTTAGCTTTAAAAGGTTTTTTAAAACTTTAACCTTAAATATCTTTTATTATTTTATACAATTTAAAACTCAATTCATTTTTGTATTTTGCACTAAGACTATATAATAATTTTTTTAGTTACACTCAAAAATGAAAAGGATAGATTTTAAAAAGCCAAAATAAGACAATTATTTTAGGACGGGGCGAGTATTAGGTTGGAGTATGTGACGGAATTAAAAAGTGTCCCGTGGGGTAACTAAACCCTAATTGAGTTACTTTTTGTAGTGTTAATTATTGTGAAAAAAACACCTATCGTAGGTTGGTAAGCGTTGTGCACTAGTTTCCTTAAAATCCGGGTTCTGCCACAATTACCCAGTGTATATAATGGAATATATTATATAAAATTTCAAGTTTTAGTAGGTTGACATGTTGGTATTGTTTGCAAGCCAAACTATTAAAACAATGTGTTTACGAAATGTGGTAGGGGCATCTTTGATCGTGTCGCCCAGGGTAGCAGAAAACTCAGGACCGGCCCTGTCCCCGTGACTGTTTAACCATTTTCCTGCCAACGAAGGAGGTTTTCCCTGTTAGCTAACTTGAGACCTGACGTGTCTCTTTTGGGTCCTCCATCAGTCTTTTCTGGGAAAGGACTCAATGTCGAGTTCTTAATAGGAATAATGGTTGGTCCTCAGGAATGGTAGTCTCCCAGAAGAGTTCTCTCTTCTCTTATTCTTAAATTCGTTGTAGGTGATTTTTTTTCCTGGATCGCATTCAAGTGCCTTGTTAACAAACTAATGATTCTTAAACTCAATCTTCCCGGAGTTTTGATTTTCTAAATGTGAAAAACAACCTTAGATCCTTTATCTCAAGTCTTATTTCTTTGTTAATTTTTTTTTAACGGCATCTCGAATCATTAAAAGCACAACATCTCCCGAAGCTAGCCTGATGTACAAAAACAAGTTTCTGAACATCTGGGAGACAATTGGGTATTCTTTGGGCATGTTGTCTTCTATTTCAGTATAGCTCATCTAGGAGCTTTGGTATGATTTCACCAAGTTTTGATCTTATGGTTAATATGTGCTCCTCTGGACACTTTGTGGCACAACCTATGACTGTCTAGACTCCTTCCAGAACTAGAATAGTTTTTGGTTTTCTGCATTTAACCTAGAGAGATAAAATATAACCCGAATCAATAAATGCCACCACTAATCTTAAATTAGGTCTTTCTCTCCCGGATGCTGTAAATAACAAAAAATATTGCGGTTTTCTTTCTTGATTTGAAACGAACACAACACGGTATATGATGATTTTGGTTTAATCAACCAAAGGCTCTGATACCAAATGTTGGATCGAATTATCTAACCTTTCTAATCAAAATATACCAAAGTAATAGTTTTTCTATTAATCAAATTTCTGTCATCATCTTTACAAGTACAAATCGAGTTCTATATATAAGAAATGAAAGGGTGCGTTCTAAAGGTTGTGTCGGTTGATGAACCGATGCATCCCTTGGTGAAATAACTGTAAAACGGTTATGTAACCGCTTTTCTATAACTACCATATTTGACAGCGGGTATGATTACCCATTGGGTTGGGTTTGACCCGATTTGACCCAATATTCTCCCTCCTAATCATAAGCGCTGTGGCTTAGATCTTTTAGTCCTATGAGCTGTCTCATGGTTAAGAATTTGATCTTCGGGAGTGCCTTTGTGAGTATGTCTGCTTTCTGGTATTCTCCACTTACGAATTCGACTTGTATGTCTTCTCTTTCGACGCATTCTCTAATGAAGTGATACTTCGTGTCGATGTGTTTGCTTCTTCCATGAAATACTGGATTCTTCATAAGTGCTATTGCAGACTTGTTGTCAACTTGTATTGTAATCTTCTCTTCTTGAGTGTGTGTAAGCTTGCTTAGTAATCTTTTTAACCATAATGCTTGTGTTGCTGCTGCTGTTGCTGCGATGAATTCTGATTCACATGATGATAATGCTACAGTGGCTTGTTTTTGTGTACTCCAGCTGATTGGTGATTCTCCATAGTAGAATATTATGCCGGTAGTTCCTTTTCCTTCTTGAGTGTTGACTCCGTAGCTACTGTCGCTGTATCCATGTATCTTGTTTCCTCCGTTATGCTTGTAGGTGATTCCATGATCCTTTGTTCCTTTTACATAGCGTAGTACTTGCCTTATAGCTTTCATATGTTGCTCTCTTGGTTCTTGCATAAAACGACTAAGTAATCCTACAGAATAACTTAAGTCGGGTCTCGTGTGAAGCAGATATCTTAAGCATCCAATCAAGCTTCGATATTCGGTTGAGTTGACCATTGTTCCTTCTGTAATCTTTGTTAATCTTGTGCCTGGGTCCATTGGTATCAATGTCTCGTTGCAGTCTATCATTCCAGCTTCCTTTAAGATTTTGCTTGCGTATGCTGATTGCTTTATCGATATGTCACCATTGGTCTGTGTGACTTCTATGCCTAAATAGTAGGCTAATAATCCTAGATCGCTCATTTCGAATTTTTCTTCCATTTGAGCTTTGAACTTGTCAATTTCCTTCTTTGGTGTGCCGGTAATGATTAGATCATCTACATAGACTCCTATTAGCAGTATCGAGTCTTTTGATTTCTTAGTGTAGATGGCTTGCTCCAGTGCGCATTTCTTGAAATCTAATGACTTCAATGTGTTGTCTAATTTTATGTTCCAAGCACGTGGTGCTTGTCTTAGTCCGTATAGAGCTTTTATAAGTCTATAGACTTTTCCATTGTCTTGTCTCTTTATGAATCCTTCGGGTTGTGTGACGTATACTTCTTCTTTTAAATCTCCATGTAGAAATGCAGATTTTACGTCAAGGTGATGTACTTCCCATTTATTGTTAGCAGCTATGGCAAGTAATAATCGGATAGTTTCCATCCTTGCTACAGGTGCGAATACTTCTTCAAAGTCTATCCCATGCTGTTGTATGTAGCCTTTTGCTACTAATCTTGCTTTATGCTTGATTATATTTCCATTAGCATCTTTCTTGGTCTTGAATACCCATTTTAAGCCTATTGCTTTATGTCCTTTGGGTAGAGTGGTTAACTCCCATGTATTGTTTCTATTGATGGAATCTAACTCGACCTTCATTGCTTCAATCCATTTTTGATCGCTTGATGCTTCCTTGTAGTTCTTGGGTTCATCTTCAACTAATAGTAATTCCTCGGTGTTCTCGTATAAGTCCTTTAATGTTCTAAAACCTCTTAATGGCGTGTGATCAAAGTGTGATGGTGAATCTATGATTTGAATTGAATCATGGTCACTTTGATAGTATGATTGTGTTGAGGTGTTAGGTGTGACTTGGGAATTTACTTCTGATGATCGTGTTGATGGTGTGTGAGGTGTTTGAGAATGTGAGGGAGAGTCTCTAGTTGGTGATGCGTAATCATCATCATCATTATTGTCGGGAAACTCATTATCGTCTTCATTTGGTTGAGTTTCTTGATCAGGATGTTCATTTGTGACTTCAGGGTCTCCTATATTGAAGTTTGTCCATTCAGGTTCGTCATTGGTGTGCTCACCTATATAGTCCTTCCAATCCCATGTTTCATTCTCCTTGAACTTCACATCTCTACTAACACATACCCTTTGTGTTGTTGGATCAAATAAGCGATAAGCTTTCGATCCTTGTTCGTTTCCTAAGTATACCATTTTAATGCTTCTATCATCTAACTTAGTCAGATGTTGTGATGGTACCTTCGCATATGCTATGCAGCCGAAAATTCTTAGATTTTCTAAGTTTGGCTTTCTTTGTTTAATTGCTTCGTATGGAGTGATGTCTTCTAGTGCTTTCGTAGGAACACTATTTAGGATGTATATTGCGTGTCTAACAGCTTCAGCCCAAAAATTTTGTGGCATGTTAGTCGCTTTCATCATACATCTAGTTGTGGACATGATTGTCCTATTCCTTCTTTCAACTACTCCATTTTGTTGTGGCGAGTAGGGTGCAGTAAGTTGTCGTGCTATGCCGTTTTCCTTACAATATTGTGTGAATTCGTTTGATGTGAATTCTCCTCCTCGATCCGTTCTCAACATTTTTAATGTTGTCCTTAATTCATTTTCAGTAGATTTCTTAAATTCCTTGAAAGTATCAAATGCTTGATCTTTCGTACTTAAGAAATATGCCCACATATATCTTGAGTAGTCATCTACTAACAAGAATATGTATTTCTTTCCGGAAGGTGTTGGTGGTGTGATTGGTCCACATAAATCTCCATATACCAAATCTAAAGGTGATGTGGATCTAGCTTTTGCTTTCTTTGGGAATGGCGCTCTGCTATGTTTACCAATCAAACAAACATCACAAATTTGTGTTGTATGTTTAATGGCAGGTATTCCGTGGACTAAATCTCTTTGAGCCATTGATTTTAGTGACTCGAAGTTGAGATGTCCTAGTCTTGCATGCCATAACCATGTATCTTCCTTCAAGTTTGCTAGTAAGCAAACAGGTGTACCTATCCTTAGATTTGCCTTATATAGTCGATTTTTCTGTCGTGTGACTTTCATGAAGATTTGGTTGTCCATGTCATAAAGTCGTAATTCGTCGTCTTCCATTACAACTTTGCAACCAATTTCAGTGAATTGTCCAAGGCTCAATAAGTTGCTTTTCAAGTCAGGAATGTAATATACATGTGATATGATTCTTTGTTTCTCATCATCACATTCTATTATGATTGAACCTTTTCCTTTAATCTCTATATATGAACCATCTCCGAATCTTACTTTTCCACTAACCTTCTCATCTAATTCCTTAAAATGTTCTCTTATTCCAGTCATATGATTACTAGCTCCATTGTCTAAATACCATAGACTATTCATATTCGTCTCTTTATATCCTACATTTTCTTCATGTAGCGAGACCTCTTGCTCTTCAACCTCCAATATGGCCATTAATAAGGTCGGTTCCAAGTCTTCTTCAACGAGATTAGATTGCTCGTTTGGTCTTGTCTTTAAGTGACAGTTAGGTGCAATGTGCCCTAATTTCTTGCATTTATAGCATTTTACTTTGCTAGTATCATAAGTTGATTTCTTGAAGTTATTTTTATCATAACTCCTATGAGAGGTTTCTCCATCTTTCCTCTCTTCCTTAAAGTTCTCATGATTTCTTCCTTGTGAGAATTTATGCCTTCCACGTCCACGTCCTCTAAAATATTTTCCTTTATTCTCATGTCGTGTGAACATCAATTTTTCTTGATTATCCACTTGTTTGCCTTTCTTATACTTAATCCTTTCTTCATAAGTCTTAAGTCTACCAATTGCTTCTTCTAAAGGTCATTTCATCTAGATCTGAGTATGTTCTCATTGACAGCAACTATTGCAGATAACCTATCGGGTACGGCGGATTTAATAGTTTACGTACTAGTGTTTCATCTTCCATTGTATGCCCTAGACTAGCTGCTTTGTTTACTAAGGGTTGTTAGTTTTGTGGTGAAGGTATCGATGGTCTCTCTTCCTCATGTAAGTAACACAAATTCGTTTGAGTGTGCAACAAATTTAGCTTTTGGACTCTTTCTTTCTCCCTATGTGTCAAGTTTTTAAAGGCATCTCCATATGTGCTTTGCGGATTTTGTGTTTAGTGATTTGACAGCTGTTGTTTCTTACTGGTAAGGCTTGATACAGAAATGCAATATAAGCAGTTTGTCTTTTTTGTTGTCTGCTTGGGGTTTTTTCATTGGTTCTATGCATTTCCAAAACCGTTCGCTTCGAGGAAATTTGCATTCGAATTGCCCTATTGATGTAATTCGAGGTTTTAACAAGTTGGACATTGGAATTGTGGTGTAACTTGTAGTACCTACTTCCTTCATCAGAAGTATCTCCTCTTGTCTTTCTCCATAATCTTTAGGATACCTAAATAAATCTCCCAAATAAAATTCCGAACACTTAATGTGTCGAATTTGTGGGAAGTACTCTTCGTTCGTACCTTAAAGATATCTATCACAGCGGTACTAGTTTTTTTCAAAAAAAACTACGCCTTTGTATTTTAAATACCCTAAAATCATAAATAATCTAAGAGGTTAATTACTCCATAAAAAATAATCTCTCAATATATTAGGCTGAAATTCCTAGGCTACTATATTTCAATCTTCGGGTTTTAAGCAAAAGTTACTAATCTAGAATTAAGGGGTAACTTATGTAAAAAGCCTAAACCTATATATATATCTAAAAGTGATATATAAAAAATGAAAAGTAGAGGGGTTGGTTTTGTAAAACCTCCTAGGGTTATTATAACCCTTGTGTGTCCCTTTGTTTTGTCCGCCTCTTTCTGTCTGTGTGTGGAGTTCGTCTCCTCTGTGGGGTTCGTCTCCTTGGAGGCGTGTCCCTCTCACTTCCTCTTCTCTGTGGATTCGTTTGCGATTCTGCGATGGCAGTATATCGCTTCTTTTCTCCTTCTTGTGTTCGTAACCACTGATTCCTTGATCCGATTGTGCGAAAGTTTGGGTTTCGCTAATATTTGGGGATCTTGCTAAAAAACGCCGCTAATATGGGGTTTTTCTTTGGATAACCACGAATCAACTGATGATTCTGAAGCGGGTTCGATTTATCGATTCTTCAAAAGGTGGTTAGTTTGTTTCCTTTTGATCTTTTGATTCTTTCCGACCGTTTTTTTGTGATGACCTTTCGTTATCCAATATTGTGGTTAATAACTTTGTTTCGAATCTGAAACAAATCCAACCCTATGTTTTCGGGTTATGCGATTTTTCGATTATTTTTCTAGGTGAAACCCTTTGTTGGCCGGTGATATAAATCACTTGTGCAATGATGGATTTCCCAATACAAAAAACCGTTTATACAAAAACACAGAGATAATTATGATTTGTGTTGTTTTTTGCTAGATGTTTTTTTCTGGAAAAATTTGCTGCGGTATTTTCTCTTGATTCGAACGAACACAACACGGTATATATGATTTTGGTTTTAATCAACCAAGGCTCTGATGCCAAATGTCTGGAATCGAATTATCTAACCATTCTAATCAAAATATACCAAGTAATAGTTTTTTCTAATAATCAAATTTCTTCATCATCTTTACAATATCAAACGAGTTCTATATATAAGAAATGAAAGGGTGCGTTCTAAAGGGTGTGTCGGTTGAAGAAACCGATGCATCCATTGGTTAGAATACTGTAAAACGTTATGTAACCGCTTTTCTATAACTGTCATATTTGACAGCGGGTATGATTACCCATTGGGTTGGGTTTGACCCGATTTGACCCAATAATACCATATTCTAGAAAATACAACATTTTAGGTAAAAGCATCTTACTTTATTAATTTTTTTGTTTTATTAACAAGTATTCAGTATTTAAATAAACCTCACAAGGTTTATCGGAGGCATTAAAATGAAGGGAAAGAGATAATAAAAAACAATAGTTTCAGGAAGTCGCATTAGATCAGATTTTCTCATATACTGTATATGATTAAGTGAGTTTAGATCAGGACGTGTCTGGATGAGGAAAGTCAGTTTTCCTTTTGTTAATTTTTTCTAGCATATATATAGGGGTTTGGAATAGGCTCTTTGCATGTTCATTTTGTTAAGAATTTCATATTAATTAATTACGCATATCTGGGAATACGATTCCTGCTCGAACGTGAGTCAGTCTGGCATTTCATTGTTGTTTTCCACTAATCCTTATAATATTTATTTGTTGGGATTAACATATTTTTGCTGTCTTTTTTATAATCACATATAAAACACATATAGCTAAGTAGAAGACAAGAGAAGTGATAAAAGAAATGGCAAAGTATCTAAGAATAGATTTGATTCGTTTTCTATAAAGGCTGTCTTGTCTAGCTCAGCTGTGAAATATTATGCTTAGTATGACCTTCTTGCCAAGAACTATTCCGAGTTTGTAGTTTCAGTAACATTTTTTACCTATTATTGCGATGTCTTTAGCTTCGATTTCTCTTCAGAGTTTTATGGTTATCGTTTGAAAACAGAAAACACGATCTGATATTATTTTGAAAAGCCTTAGAAGAGATATCTCTAAATGAAGCTTCTGATGGTATTACAAGTTCCAAATTCTTCTATCAAAAGAATGAAAAGAAAACAGAAGTCTTACATAAGAGCATTTTGGTATCAGTTAGACCAGCTTCGTCTATTCTTCACCTTTAGAAGCCAAAGCAAACCCCAAATGTGGCAGCCGTAGATGGTACTAATAACCATAATGCTTCATCTACATACAAACCCCGTCGGTTTATGGAATTACACCAAAAGTGGATGATAAAGGCATACAGCCATCCATCTTCATATAAAGTTAGTATTTACAGCCAACATTACATTCTATATGTTGTAAAAAAGAAAGTTATACTAGACACGCATGAAGGACTTATTAGTTACTTTTTTTCTTGGTCTTTGAAGGTGGACAACTCTAGCCATGGTCTTATTGATCACCAGCCCAACATACTTCAGTTTTTGTTGGTTCCACCAAAAGATGTTTGGACCGACTATCTCTTCCTCTTCCTAAGGATCTTGATGTTATGCTTCTTGATACTATGAAACCTACTTCAACCTCAAAAGCTAATCTTTATATGCATTTAGCCATAAATATTGATGAATACAGAGGTGGCAATACATGCAGGTTGGACGGGTAGGTAACGGGTAATTAGTTTTTGCACGTCCATATGGGCCACGTTAGATTGAGTAAATAAACATATTGTTCAAGAGTTATAAATTTTTTTTTCTAAATAAACACTATGATTACAGAAGTTATATAATGTTGATAATAATTTACTTTTTGGAGAATATCATTTGAGAGGTTTAAAAAATACACGTTGATAGATTTTTACGTATTTGACTTTTTGTTTCAAGCTAATTATTTTCATCTTAACCCTTAGAGATAAAACACATCACAAAATTGCCACCCTTTGATGTGTATACGTGCGCACATACACACACTCAATATGCTTTTAACACTCTTTAATAATGGCAATACAAAATGGAGGTAGTTTACCATCATTTTAATTGGTCCATGTATACGGATATAAAGCTACTCAACACAGAATGCACAAGAAGCAAGGCATGTGTATGAAGTTAAGTCTATTATTATCATGCACATTATCATATTTTTTATGTATATAAAATTACACTGATGGACTGATGGAAGAAGGAGAAAAACATCTAAAGAGTTGAGAGCTTATTGATTGGAGATTTACACCATCTGTGAAAGTGAGTCTATTCTTACCACATTGTCTAGTTTATATATATATATACACTAATTGCACTCTATTTTGTAATACAGAAAGAATTAGGTGCTGAAAAACAGAAAGATAAAGGATGGGAAGAACATCTGGAAGATAAGAAATCTGAAATTAAACAAGCGATGAAAGAAGCAAGAAAAAATTATTAAAGAATTTGAATATTTATGATCCCGGAATGTACACCATTTAGAAAAGAAGCCGCATAAAAGTAGAGCATCTGTGAAAGTGAGTTATTCGTACACATTATCATTGCTTATTATATAATATATTAGATATATATATATATATATATATATATATATATAAATTTACACTAATGGATACTAATACAGGAAGAAGCGATACTGAAAATTTTGAAAGATTATGAGGATTATAAACTATTAGATGCAGAAATTGCACGAAATGTAAACCAATCATATATACTAGTTGGTTACCCGCGCATAGCGGCGGTAATAGAAAATTTACTAACTCAACTCTTTACGCAATTTCCTACCCGCCAAAGTAATTAACGTTTCACAAACACATAAATGTAAGTGTTCGATGTATGTCGTTCGTTAGGGTTCCCGTAGCATTTCCCCGCACACCATATTAAACATCATCATTTCTCGCCTGTAAGGAGACAACACACTCTCCGAAAGTATATAGTTTTTAACGTATTCCAAGTTTAATATTTAAAAAGTTAAAAGTTGTAAAAAGATAAATCAACATACAATAAATTCCCCTAAAAATGTAAAAAATAAAAAAATTATAAAAATATACCAAATGTATGTTGAAATAAAAAGAGCACAAAATATTAAAAAATATGGTGAAAAAATTAGATCAGTAATCAAGATTAAAATGATAAAAATGATATTTCAATTAGAAAATAAAGTGAATTTTTAATCAAGAGTGACACATGTCCACTTTTGATGTGATTCCCAAAAATAAAGATGGATGGTCAAGATTGCACCTCCTTATCTTAATTTTTAATGGGTCCCACATTATAAATGCTATATAGTATATAGATTAAAATATTAACAAAATGTATTTGAATTAAAGAGGCACAAAAATTTAAAAAATAATGGTGAAAATTAGATCAAAATAAAAAATTAAAATTGATAAACAGAGATTTTCAAGTTGAAAATAAAGGTGATTTTTTAATCAAAAGGTGACACATATCATTTTTTGATGTGATTCCCAAAAATAAGATGGATGGTCAAGATTGCACCTCCTTATCTTAATTTTTAATGGGTCCCACATTATAAATGATTGATATAGCAGTATATATAAGTATTTGATGGCATCTCACTTGAAGTAAGTTGATTATTAACTAAGACATTATCATGTTTTTTTTAATAAATTTACCCCAAGGTATAATATGCCATGGAGGATGGAAATTTGTATCTTGAGTTTTGGGTATGTTTTATTAGTCTTAGGATAAGAGATACGATAAGGATAGTTTCCTACCAGTGTGGGTTTTCATGCTCTTATGATTAAATAAAAGGTAAAGAAACCAGATTGCTAATGTGTCATGAAGAACATACAAAAGGAATCATGACGAGGAGGATTGTTAATATACACCAGAACACACATCAGTTTAACAACTGTGTAAGTTTCATTAAAACCTTATCACCAAAGAAACCACTCCCATGTCAGACTTCCGAATAAGGTTAAGAAAAACAAACTTACTGATTGTACATGCTTTCTACAACCTGGAATAGACGTTTGTGTGAATACTCATTATCAACCACCAAATGAAGAATTATACAATGAAGACTCAAAACATATAAGTTGGTTTTTAGTAAAAAAATTATCCATAATATAACTGTGATGCTTATATATGCATTTTGTGGCTACTTTTACAGGCGTAGTCAAATCATATTTTGTATAATATACTATCTAAGGTGATGATATAACAATCTTTAAGGTCTTTCACAGGTTGTTGTAGAGGTCATCAATATCAATCTCATCAATGTCTGGCTTATTTCTCATGATTAAAGCAATTTGATTCCATGACGGAGAAAGACTTCTTAGGAACTTCTCGTTGATATCTTCCTTTGATATTGGAGCACCATGAACCTCCAATTGACTTATGAGTTTTTAGAACCTATCATAAGCCTTATCCAGACTTTCATTTAATGCAGTAGAAAAATTTTCAAACTGATGTTTTAGAATATTTTTCTGCATCTTCTTGGATTCTTCATTACCTCCAAACCTTAATTTGATCGCTTCCCAAAGTGATTTAGCATCTGCAACATTGTGAAACTTAAGGAGGTATTCATCAGGTGTTGCTAAAAGCAAGATGCTCTTAACTCTTTCCTGATTCCTTCTAGCAGCCAGTTGTTTGGCAGTCTTAGAAGCCAGAGGAGCAGATGTTTCTTCAGTTGGTGCAAGCTCTTTTTCTAGATCTCCATTGACACTAACATCCCATAGGTTATGGTTTGTGTGATAGATATATTGTCGCATTCTCATGCTCCAAATATCATATTCTCTCTTCCTGATGATAGGGATTTTCATTGATGTGATAGTGGGTGGAGGAATGTCTTGTTCTGCCATCTTACAATTGAGTTCTTCTTATTCAGAGTTTCCACACAAGCTCTGATGCCACTTGTTGGATCGTTTACTGAATAGATCTTAACATTTAGCTTGTAAAGGGTTTGTTCCCTTAGATAATTCTAAAGCAACAATAATGAAACACTGATTTAAACACTATTGATTATGCGAAAACTAATCAATAAATGATAAGTAAGTGGAACATATTAAGAATCACAAAAGAACTTTATATTATAACTTGAATCTGCCTAGGTTACAGATTACAAAACTATGATTGCTAAAATGATCTCTATTGATCTGTGTAGAACTATATCTACTAACTATGCCTAGGGTTCCTTTTATAGACTAAGGAAACCCTAATGGGCTTTACAAAACGCGTATAAAGATCATGCATATCCTTTCCTAAGATATCTCATGCATATCTCATAAACGGTACTAACTATTTTATGCTAATGGTACTAACTATCTGATCAGTACTAACATTTTGTACTGTCAGTACAAATTACAACTAGCGGTACTAACTAATATAACTAACGGTACTAAGTCAGGAATGCATAATTCCCAACAACCAAGAGGGCTGCAACAAGCAAGAAGCTGTTCGTACTATGTTGGGTAAATTTGGGCTCCCTAGTCCCAATCACATAACCCTAATTGCTACATTATCCGGAGGTCAAAAAGCCCGTGTTGTCCTCACTTCAATTGCTATGTCCAAACCATACATTCTCATACTTGATGAACCTACAAACCATCTAGATACGGAGAGCATAGATGCACTTGCTGATGCACTAGTTGAGTTTTCTGGTGGCATTGTTGTTGTTAGTCATAATTCTAGACTGGTATCACGCGTGTGTGAAGATCAAGAGAAGAGCGAGATATGGGAAGTAGACAATGGAAGAGTAGAGCGATTCGACGGTTCTTACGAAGAGTACGAGGAGAACCTCATGAAGGAAATTAGAGTCGAAGTTGAAAATCTATGGGCTTTGTATTGATTAGTTGCTTCCATATATTCCTGATATATCATGCATTCATGCATTAACATGATTATAATTGTACTATCTTTACAATAGATCTTTTTGAGTATCCACATTACCACATTGGCTATACTTACACTTTTTGTTGTTGTTTATACTGAATTTTTTTTATTGTATGTACTAAACTTTTAAATTTCGACCTTTGTGTATATTTGTGATCATTTTATCTTTACTTTTTTCAAAATTCAAAAGGTAAAATGGTCATTTTACATGGCCAGAATAGTGACAAAATACACAAAGGTCAAAATTTGAAAGTTCAATACGCACAATAAAAAAAAGTTCAATACACACAATGACAAAAGATAGACAAATATGATACATTTTCAAACAATTATCCTTAATTTTATAAACTAATGTTTCCTTGTTTTAACTGAGCCCATTTTAATAACATTATTTGGGATCCTTTTTTCCATAGTTTATAAAGAGAATGTGTTATGAGCCCATTTTAACCAAGGTATTTGATTAGTAGTACGTAAATTTGTCACCAATTTAGAGAGTGTAGGTTTAAGGTTTGTTAGGCTCGATGGAGTAAAACCAGGGTTCTAAAAGGTTTGTTATGACGCCGTTAATGTCTTGCAAAGGCACGAGGCGTGACCTTCACGCTACGTAATATACTAAGGCGTAGATTTAAGGCATGACGTGAGATGAGAAGTGATAAAGCGCGATAAGACATGATAGTGAAGGCATTTTTGAATTCAATTTCTGTAAAAATCGTTTTTTTTTATAAAAATGAAAAAGATTACATATAAAGATAGTTTCTTAACTTTATTCCTTATGTATGACACTTTTATAAATATTTTCATATTTTGTGCCGCTTTAACTCACGCCTTAAAAAATGCCACGCCATAGCTCTTAAGACGTGAGGCTTGGCCATGCCGCCACGCCACACCTCTCGCTATTTATAACCTTGGATAAAACCCACCATCCACTTCAGCGCAACTCAGTTTTCTCTCTTTTCTCACTTAACTCACCACAACCCACCATTCAATCGTAGTGGTGAAAACTAACTCATCGTTCGTACCCACTTTATAAAAATACCACTTTATATATAATATACCCCACTAAATACCCACACACTCACAAACTAAATAAAAAATAATATTAAAATACTCATTATTCACTCTAAAACTCATGCGCGACTTTTACAACCGGAGTGGCAAACTCACTCGTGAGCAATGCTTTAAAACCCAGTTTTTTAATTGACCCGGTTTAGTAGCCGGTTCACAGGGTCACCGGTTCAACTGGTTGTACCGCCGGGTCAAACTGGTTCTATGCATATGAATATATTTTGTTTTCATATATTAATATTGTATGATCCTATAATTTATCTTACTTTCAATTAAACCGATGAAATATATTGTGTCTTTACTAATTAGCTTTAGGGCATGTTTGGTATGCTCCATTATTAACTTTATTAAAAGGCAGTACCGGGTGCATTAAATGCAAACTTACCCGACCCGACTGTTTTGGCACGTTCTGGCGGTTTGACCCGGTTGAGACCCTAACCCGCTATTTAATGTTACCCGAATATTCAACCTTCCACGTGCCCCTATTTTTGCTACGTGTTTCTTCTCTCCTTCGCCATCTCTCCTCCTCATCCTACTCTCTCTCTTTTCCCACCATCCACCTACAACATCCATCTACCCTCTCCTCCACTTCTTTCTTCTCTCCCCCCGCTTCTTTCTTCTCTCCCCAATCCGTAAAAACACACACACTAAATATTTACACCTCTCTCTCTCTCATAACACACACAACCACCACACACACGAAATCGATAGCAAGCCAGGTTTTTTTAGATTTAAAAGGAAGCAGAGGCGACTGAGTTGATGGCGGCGGTGTACAAGGATTTCTGCAGGTCAAGAAATACACTACACAAGCCAAGGTAGCAGTTAATTGTCTCTTATTTCAAGCTTTAATCTTTTATTATTATTATTATTATTATAAAGATTCAATCTTATTTGTTGTGATAATATGTACATTTTATGTCTTTACAGGAATGATATGAAAAATGAGGAGTTGCATGTTAGTCTACCTCCAATTTTAGTTTTACTTGCATAATATTATATGTGGTGTTTCGATTAGCTTATTCTTTTTTAAACTTACGACCTTCTCGAAAAGCTAATAAAGTCAATTTTATTCGTTTTACATTTTAAGATATGGATCTATTATATTGATCAAAGTGCTAGTGTATTCATCAATGATGTGACTGCACCCTAGCAGAAAGCAAGTGCTCTATGGTAGGTTTTAGATTCAGTATTGTCTTTGATATGTATGTTTTCCAATTTTCTAAATGTAGTATATGGTACAGGATGGGTAACGGGTAAAATTCTATGTGTTGTACAGGTCATATTGTCTGCTGTTTATCTCGAAAGGAAAGGGTAACGGGTAAAATTCTATGTAAAATTTAGAAACCAAAGTTGAGAATGGTAGATGGATCGCTTTTGGGTAGTGTATATTTCCACATGAATGAGGCAGGTGAAGTTAAATATCTTT
The DNA here is from genome assembly GCA_026074375.1 of Tanacetum coccineum. Taxonomy (NCBI): domain Eukaryota; kingdom Viridiplantae; phylum Streptophyta; class Magnoliopsida; order Asterales; family Asteraceae; genus Tanacetum; species Tanacetum coccineum. The sequence continues at coordinate 37,475 of BQNB010040539.1, forward strand.
TTCTCCAAACAAATTAAACATCAACTCATCACACTTCTAAATTCAGGTATGCTTTTTTTTAACTAGCTCTATTATTATTTACTCTCGCTATTAGTGCAAGTGTCGGGTGCAGTGTATAAATTGCAGACTCCATACTATCAGCAAGAATAGTATAGAGAGTGGATGGATGCATTTTTTGGAATTAAAGTGCTTTGCCTACTTTAACCGGCCATGTGAAAAAAGGGTCCTTTAAACATATGGTACAACCTGTTGCTTAGTACATTATAATTCAGCTAACTTATAGTCGAGTCGCGGAATGTTTTGACGATGCCCTCTTTCAAACAACTAAGATTCAACGTTGTGAGCATCATGGACGGCATTCAGGTTACTGGTTCGTTGCATGTTTCGGTAATAGCGCTTACCTTTCTTCAAGTTATGTTCATTTCTGCTTATCTCATTCATATGAACCTGTACTAAACGTCTCCTATTTTTTTATTGGACAATATGCTATCACTGCTTTTGACAATGCTTTAGATGTTATACCTATACCTCTTGCGGAGAATAGCGGTTTGTCACCCATTGAAACACTATCTGTAGTGGCATTTATATGAGCCAGAGCATAGACATACGCAGATAAGTAGTTTCAGACCTTATATATAACCCGTAAGTATGCTTTCGTACAGACGTCGGGTCTCCGACATTAAACTCAATTTTGACCCAGCATTTGTAAGTAACTTGCGTACTGACGACGTGTCAAAATTAGGTTTGATAGGTTACTTACATTGAAGATTCCATGTATAAAGATTCTATTTTGTTGACAACATGTTTTGGTAACGTAATTTGAAGCGACATGTTGCACCTGTACCTAAAGAAACTTATTTTGACGCATAAGCCAACCCGCCCTACCTACTCTATGTTCCACCTTGATTATCTTACCAAAATATGTCGGCCTTCAGTATGCATCTGGCTAAACGATACATGTTTGTTCTGTAGTGTAGGGATAATGAACATATTTGTTAAATGTTCCTGTAATAATCTCCCGCGCCAAAAAAACTATTGATGCTATGATGAAACATAAATTGTCTTCTTAAGCATTTGATTTTTTTTTGCGTGTGAAAAAGCAAATGCTTTTTTAAGAAGGCACATGTAATTTACATTTTTGGTTGATGACAGGAACACGCTGGAGCTATAGCAGAAGGCAAACATGGTCTGGCTCTTTGGGAAAGTTCTGATATCCAGCCTTTAAACTTGGAGGACTTTAGCTTTGCTCATAAACAGGTAAAAACACATTCCTTACTTCTGCTCTTGAAAAATACAACATCCGATTAAAGGCCTTTTCGATTAAAAGTGCACCGCAGAACAAGCTTATACCTGGACTAGGGTAACTAAAATTAACAACTTTTTTAATTTACTGTTGTAACTTCCGTAACAAATCATGTTATCACAAACCAACACTCGATCGATCATTGTGTAGGGCTGTGTAATCTATTCCAGTGGCAGTCCTTTTGATCCTTACGAATACAACGACAAACTCCACATTCCTGGCCACGTCATACTTTTATTTATGCACTCTACAGGTGGTACTGTACCATCAATCATTCATACTCATATTAGTTATCTTCATGTATGTCCAGGCTAATAATGCTTACATTTTCCCTTGGCTTGGTTTTGAGTTGGTCATCTCTGGTGCAATCCGTGTACATGATGAGATGCTTTTGGCAGCCCGTAAGTATTAATTATATATTTTTATTGTAATGAATCTGCTGCAGAATGTCATGATAGTTTAACACTTAATGCATACATTTTTCGCCTTTTTTAAATGCATTCATAATGGCTAGAGTTTTGAAAACTTAACCGTTCGGTTGAACCGGATTATCTACAAACCAGCCTCTAACCAGTTTTATAAACTTTGCTGAACCGCTTCTCAATAAACCGAACGGTTTTCTAAAATCCGGAAACCGGCGTTAACCTAAAAACCAGTTTTATAAAATCGTAAGTAAACAGGGACGATGTATATTGCAGTGAATATTCCATGCAGCTGAATGCATCTAGGATCAAGGTTCTTCAAGCTCAGGATGACTTGGTTAATGCCATGAGAGAGGCAGCATCAGAGGATCTTTTGAATGTCCAGCCTATTCACATGTTTACACCATCACACTACAAGGAACTTTGACACTCCATCATTCACATGGTATTTATAAATCATGATGATTATAATTATTTATTTTCTTAATACTCATTTATTTGAGGGAAAGTGATGGAAAGTCTATATGGATTCATGCTCAGCATTCCCACCATGAATTTCATAATACCATATACCATATATTCGAGGAAAACAATATAAAACCTTGCTTTGCTACAAACAATGCTATTATTGATGAGATTGGTAAATGCGAATATGGAACTTTTTGAACTAATTTATTCTTGAATGATGTTGAGATGGTATTTTTTGTGTATTCAATAATTGAACATTTTTAGCCAAGTGTCTGTTTTCAGTACTCAGACTGAAAGAACTAGCTGTGTTAATGCGTTGCCGGAAAGAAGACGAACACATTGTGTACTCAGTTCTGCACGCAGCACGCAGCAAAGGCAGAATATGCAGAAAAAGCAAAAGTTCATGAACCTGAGATCATAGTTACAGTGGGTTGAGGATTAGTTCAGAAAAGGTATGGGTCAAAACAGTAGATACTAAAACGGGTCGGGTTGTCCCTTTTGTAAAAAATTTAAAGTTCTTGACAATTAGTGTCAGATATGATTAATATATTATTTCAATAATATTGAAATATATGAATAAAACGAAAACCGACTGTTTGAACAAGCCTATTTGGTATGAAGTAATGACGATGCTACTGTTGTTTCATTTCCAAACACGCTTTTATCAGAACTTTTTTGTGTTTTTTATATGTTAGGGTGCATTTTTCTTTTGTTCTTATCCCATTATTTATCCATTTCTATTTTTTTATTTTTCCCAACAGATGGAGTTCTTTGACTAAATTCACGGTCATGCGGCACCCAGAAACATCCTACTGGAGCCCTCTTTCGCAGCAGCCGTAAGCGTTGTCGGTATAAGAAACTTTAAGAAGGAGTTTGAGTAAGTAAATGTTCTACTTTAAACAGGCATTCATTGTATTCCGTAGTAGTAATGATAGTTATATGTGTATGGATCAGGTTATCCAAGAAAGATAAGAAATGGTTTATCAAGATGGAAATGTATGGTCCCAAGTTTAAAGCTGTTGGTGCAAACAGTAGTTTACGTCCATGAATTGTATTCTGTAGTAGCAATGTATTCCCCCTCAAGTTTAGAGTAGACAATAAAAAAGTACTAGCGCCACAGGGTAATCACTGCACATGTTTTAGGCTTTAATATGGATATGCGAAATGGATAGCAGTGCGGATATAAGACATGAAATGAAACGTAAAAAGGCTCTCCTTTAACTTATGTGCGTATTCATTGCTTTTTTATGTCATTTTTAGGTAATGACAAAGTTTAAAATTCCTCCTACCTGTCGAATCACACTTTTAATTCCAAACATAGTATACAGGTACAGGTACAGATATGGCAATGCACGCCTGAGATAGGTACATTTCTAAGACTTGGTTAAGGTGAGCCATGACACCATCATGCCACAGCTGTTACGGTGGCTCCTGAATTTCAAAGGCAACGGCTAGCAAAGAAACTAATGAATCTTCTTGGAGACATTAGGGACAAGATGTGAGTTGGGTGCTCCAATTTCGGTTGGAGCAGGAGCATTATTTGAATCAGATTTTGGGCAAAACATTGGAACCGTTCACTCAGACTATACATGATAGACATTATGTTATGGCACCACATGTTAATTTCATTCAACGAAGGCAAGAAAAGGTTGAATGAAGGGTTTATAGCTTTTGACTCTTTAGGAACTCATAGCAACTTGGTTACTGTTTGCTATAAGAAACTTACTAACTATATGTATCAATTTATCATTGTAAATGAATTCGCTTTGTAGTACTTTTACGACATAACTTTGTGAATATTGCTTTCAAATGAGTTTTACAGTTTTGAAAACATTAACGTAAAATCTCACGCTCCACAGCGGAACGCGGGTTACAAACCTTGTTTGAATTTAAAATTTGGCATAAAAGTAATAAGTGTTGTTTGGTAGACAAAGCCAGGTTTTAAAAATTGCATTGATGCCAGATACAAACTGTTCTACAAATCTACCCATGCTTGCTGGGTTTACATCAATTACCATATCTTGTAAGCCCACAATCATTTCCACTACTTTTGTGTCGTTTACTTATTTGTTAGTGTATATATTAATAATAAAAGTAATAATTAAAATCCATATTCAATTTGTAAAATAAATATTTATATTATAAATTCAAATCCAAATTTAAATCTAAATTCAAATCCTAATCCTAATCCTAAACCCATCTACAACCAAACGGCCCCTTAGTTGTCGGTTCTATATCTATAAAATTATATCAAATATTTGTAAAAACAATTAACTTACGATTCCAAATTGTAATAGACTATAATAAAATAATATTAGTTGGTGCTATAAGTTAGTTTTAACTCTATTTTAACTAACATTAGTCATCATCACTTTAATTTGTCAATTAAATTTAGAAATGTTTAGGAAAAAAAGTTTTTGTTAGATTTTAAAAAAGAAGTAATGAGCCAGCCGGGTTTATCAAACCGGGTCAGCAAAAAACCAGCGGTTCAATCCGGTTCTCAAACAAGCGAAAACCCGGTCACTTTCGGCCCGGTTCACGGGTCAACCGGTTCAACCGGCCGAGTCAACTTCTGTTTTAAAACATTGATCGTGAGTTTGCAACTCACTCGTGAGTGAGTTGCCACTCCGTCCAGGCTTAGAGATATTTGTGAAATAAGTGGTGTAGGATGGTAGAAAAATTGTCGTTCAAAAAATAAAAGAGAGAATGTGTTATATTTTTCCAAGACTTCCATTTTTTCCCACAACGTTGGTTGTTATATACCACCCCAAGACTGACGAACTGAGGCTTAGTATGGCAACTCGCGCCATGACGCTGGCTGATCGACGACACCAGACCATGGCTCCACTACACCAAACCCTCTTAGAATCCTGATTTCTTGTGGAATTGTTGTTTTTCAAAAAAATGGGGAATTGTTAATGACATGTAGACCAAACAAATCCCCTTTCCAAGAAGTTATGAATTGAATGTAAGGGGGTGTTTGTTTGGGGGGCTTGGATTGGCTTCACGAAGTTCAAGGTGATAACATTTGTTTGGTTGGGATACGCAGCTTTTGAAAATGATTTTGAGTCAGAGAACTTGGACATATGCTAAAAAGAACAAAAAAATGAGTTTACATAATTTGTGGACCCAATTTTGCAAAATGTCACTATCTCTCTCATAATAAACATTCACTAACATTTTAAAATAATACTTTATATTATTTAATTTTAATACAAAAGTACATTTTTTATTATTTAAAAATTATTTATATATTTAATTATTATTTTCTCTCATACCTCAAATCCAAATCTAAATCTTAAATCAAATTCAAATCCAAATCTTAATCATAAACCCATTTACAAACCAAACGGGCCTTAAGTAATTGACAAGGTCCACTTTCAAGCAAGTTGAATTTTTCCTTTAGTTCAAAGCACCTCTTTATATGTAGCAACAATATTAACCTATCAATTAATTAATGCGCAACAGTATTAACCTATCAATTAATTAATGCTAGTTTTGATCGATAAAATATAAGCGGTGCTTATTATAGATGCTCATGACTTTAGGCTACCTACAGCAGCGACTTGCAACGACTCACAATTTTTATGTCACTTCATTTTTCTCTCTTCGACGACCTACATATGACCTTTTAGCCACAGTATAACTACATACGTTACAAAAAACATACCTCACAAAAATTTCCCTTTAATAAATAAAACACACACACAACACAACACAACACTCGATCGTATATCTGACCTACACCCCAAAACAAGTGCAAGCGGCCAACAAATCAAGACCTCCCCAAAATGGGGCGACCGACTTCAAGACCGACTAATTGTCGGTCTGACCTACATGGGAAGACATCTATTTTGGGTAACCTTATAATGGGTAGTCACGTGATAACTGTTGGAGTTTATGACCAAATTAACCATTAACTACACGAGTACGCAACGAAAAACATATAATCACGTATAGAAAAATAATCAACAAAGAGATTAATGACGTGTACCTTTTAGCAATTAACGTAACCAGCGTCTTCAATATACGCGTGTGTATAATAAATATAACAACGCGAATCCACCGAGGATCTAATTAAAATCCCTCTACTTCA
>BQNB010040540.1:0-43894 GCA_026074375.1 Tanacetum coccineum
GGAATAATTGGTATAAAAATGTAAGGAATGTAAATATGACAAGATTTCGTATGATAAAACTTACAAAGACATGCAACAAAAGATTGAACGGTTGCAAGCTCAGTTGGGAGATCTCAAGGGCAAGAGTAAGGATACTCCATGTGTATCAGATACCCTTGATCCTTTGTCTCAGAAACTAGAAGATGAGAACGTGTCCTTAGAGTTTCAGGTTTTGAATTATGCAAAAGAAAATGAACATCTTAAGACAACATACAAGAACCTTTTTGACTCTTTAAAAGTGACACGGGCTCAGACCAAATTAATGACTGACTCTTTGCAAGAAAAATTACATGACACCATTTATGAAAATGCTACGTTAAGAGCCCAGTTATTTGATAAGGTTTCTGAACAAAAAGACACCACAAAAGGTACGAGTGGGAATACTAAGCTTGCAAAGCAAACAATCATGGGAAAACAACCTTCAACTTCAAGAACAAAACTTTATTCTGTAACTACTCTTCCAAAATCTAAGTTTATTCCCAAGGTTGTTGCGTCAAATGCTTTGTCAAAACCAGTCACTTCAAACTCGGCACCTTACACCCGAGAATCAAAAGTTGTGAACAATGATAGAGTGATTACCCCAGGAATGTTTAGGATTAATCCTTCTAAGACCTCTAGTGTAGATAATGTTGTGCCTAACAAACCTGTTAAAGCAGGCGTTAGGACCAAACCGATCACTGTTTCACAACCAAGTGTCATCCATAAACAAAATGTGAATTCTAACTTAAATGGTTTGTCTTCTACAGGAGTAGACAACACTGCTAAGACCAGAAGGCCACAGCCTAGGAGTAATCTAAAGAATGATAGGATCTCCTCTGCATCTAAGAGTAGTTGCCTCTCGAATAATCTTGAGAAAGTAGAAAAACACCATAGGAATTTACTGTTTTCTAAAACTCCAAACCATAGGTCATTTAAAGGTAATAACATTAAGCTTGCTATTCAGAATGAAAAATATAAGGTTATTTTTGCTACATGTAAGCAATGTTTGATTACAGCTACTCATGATGAATGTGTGTTTAAGTATGTGAATGGCATGAATTCTAGCAAGAAAAACCAAAGTGCTAATGTTTCATAAAGTGCAAATCAAAAGAAACATAAGCCAAATGTCAAGATATCAAATAAGTTAGGTTCTGAAGAAAGACTTGCTTAACCTAGGCCTAGCAAACCTAAAACTTGCCTTAGGTGGTTACCAACTGGAAGAATTTTTAACCTTTGTGAAAAACTAACTGCATCTAGTAACACCAAGAGTGAGTCTGACACATCTGTGTGTGATAATGCAAGTGCTTCTAACCCCTAGGAACCTACAAGCAAAGGGTTTCTAAATTCCACTTCTTTTCTTGACAGGTTTACGAGACTCCGGAGGCATAACACGTGTCTCTACCCGCTGGTTGTTCTCTAATTTGTCTAGAAATGGATTATGTGCATTTCAGTGCATAACCCGAGCTTCAAGGAATGACTTGTGTACACATCCGTGCACAACTCGGTTTTAAAGAAAAGAAAAGTGTACGCTTTAGTGCGCTTTATCTTAAAAAGAAGAGAAATCTTCTTGTTTTCAAAACAGTTGAACACAATTTTTCAAGAATTTTTCAAAAGGATTTTCAAAATATTTTAAAATTCTGTGTTCAACACTCCATTCTCATGTTACTTTCAAAATTCGAATCATTCTTTATAAGTGGATCAATTTTTGAGGGGGACCTTTGTAAAACCAAGTTTTAATGCGTTTAGACACATTCTCTCATATCTTCTTTTGTGTGTCTAAAACATTACACAACTGTATATATGTATTAGAAAAGCAAAATACAAAATTATAAAACCTATAAAAGCAAACATAAAATCAAAAATTTTCAGAAATACTAAAAATAATCTTCTACGACATGTCTCTCAACAATCAATAACATTTACGCACCTAGAAATGTTGATTAATATTTACACGGGTGTATAAATGAAGTTCGAGCGAGAGTTTCTAAAAGTTTTCAAAACATGTCTTTTCAAATTTTCTCTACGACTTCTAAGTGAATGTCAGCTTAGGACTCGGACTTCAAAGAAAGGAAAAAGTTCATTTATGCACATTATTCCTCAACAACAGGAAGTTCAAATCTTCTCGGTCTTGAGCAATGTCACATAGACATTCAAAATTTGAATGCTCAAGAGAAGTACTAAGGAAATAATAATTAATAAGATAAATTTAACATCATCTTCCAGTTGAGCATAATTTTTTAAGATATTTTTAAAAGAAATATTCAAAATCTTTCAAAATTGTGTGCTCAACAAACTCCCGCTCCAAGTTTTTCACTCAAATCTATTTTTGAGGGGAGCATAAATTTAATAAATTGAAAATTATCCTCAAGTGGTTCTCTTAGCATGCTACATTGTTTTCCCCATGCTCGTTCATTCTACAAGTGGATCAACGTACATCAACTTGTATTTTAATTCACTTGTTAATTCAAAAATTGTCACCACATATGCAATTTTTGAGGGGGAGAATAGTGATTAAAATGTGATCAATACGGCTAAATAACAGATAAGATCTTTTGAATATAAGTGTGTTCCCATCCTCGCATGTGTAAAACTACTTCATAATATTATGCATATGTGTAGGGGGAGCTTTTTGGTGATATAAAAAAACTCTCAATGTGTATTAAATGATTTCTCAAACACGCTGATTGCTTTTTAATGGTTTATGGCTTAAATGGAAATACCCAAAGATCGACCAACTATTGTTATTTACGGAGATATAAGGCGGTTAGGTTTAGATATTTTGTTCCATGATCCAGCCAGAACTGGAGGGATCTACCCAGGGACACTCTATTAGATAGAATAGAAGTCCTTAGGTATGATCGGAAAAAAGGAGTAAAGTGAGATTAAGAAGAATGTTATCTAAGGCATGGGTTATCACCGGAACAAACCCAACATGGTAATAATGAAGACGCGTTGGAATAACATTCAAGGGTTGAAGAATGAAAAAGAATTGTAAGGATAAAGGGTGTAAAGAAAGAAGTCATCTATACAACCTTAGGTAGAAACTGCGTCAATGCATAATCTATCGGTAATCACAAAGATGATCCTGGTAATGAAGACAAGTCATCATGGACCCAGTGATGAAATGCACAACCCATCCAACTACTCAGGCTTCTCTGAAAATAAGTTTGTTTTATTTCTTACAGAGATCAACACGCTTCTATCGGCTTTCTCATTCTGAGATCGCTGATATTGAAAAGGTGGCAGTTTACACCAGCCTCCAATCACCAAATAACAAAAGTGCACTTATAGAGTCTAGAGCCAATGAGATCAATCAAAATATCAATAGGACACAAATTCCAATGTACAATTGTTGTTTATCATCAAGAACACAACTTGTACAAGAGTCCTACGCATTATCCTTGTAATTCTATCAGAACATTCAGATTGATACTCTTTAGTACTCACAGTGACGAATGGAAATCCTTCTAGTGTCAACATCAAACAACACTGCGATAGGTGACTAGCGAGATTCTATATGAATCAAGCTTGTGTCAACTGGATATCGGCTTTGGTCTAGTAAATGAATTGACGACTCAATCAGAAAGATAGTAACTATCTGATTCACTCTTACCGTGCTGCCTGCTTTGAGACGTTTCGGTAATAAGAACAGGCTAGTATAGCCAGAAACACTGTCAATGAGATTCTTTTAAATTAAATCTACCTGATCACAGGTACAGTATTTTATACTGTGAAATGGTTCTCATAGAACCGGAGGTTAATGTAACCGAACTATGACGAATGACAAAGCCATATTCGTCCATATCTGCTATTTATAAAATGCAGGTACTGACGACGGTGTTACAATCTCATTCCAGCTGAGTCAAATTCACTACCACATGCTCATGATAAATCTACAAAGATAAATACATGATGAAAGCTCAAGTACATGTGTCAAAGTCTTTCGCTAACTCTGATAAACAAGACCTTCCTCAAAGAACATCAATGATAATATTGCAAGTAGATCAAGTAAAAGATCAATGTTAAGGGAGATTGTTAGCAAGCTTTCAATATAATGAGCATGTGGGTAAAGACACAAGATCGTAATATGACTTAAGATTCCAGGATAAAGATTTAAAGATCTCAGAGAAAAAGATAAAGTAAAGGCTAAATACCAACATATCAAGATTAAAATAAAGATATCAAGTCAAAGATCAAGATCCAAGATTGCAAGCATGCAGAAGGATCCTCAAAAGAATTCCCAAGTCCACAAGGCTCCAAGAATCAAGACGTCACAAGAAGTGAAGCCATAAGTGCAATGACCACCCCTTAAAGGGAGATTGTTAGCCTCGTTTTTAGTATAGTGATAGTCATTATTTATTCCCGAGCCTTGTATAGGAAAATAAGTTTACGAGAATCAGTTTAAGCTAATTGGGCCTAAGTGTTAGGCTAAAGCCCTTTAGGTAGGCCCAAGAAAGCCCACACAAAACCCACAAGGGTCCAACTCCCTTGTACTATAAATACTACCCTCCTAGCATGTTAAGAGGGTGTTGGTTACTTATTTCTTCACATAGTAATCTTCCATTTTCTTTCTTTTACTTTCTCTCTCTAAAACCCTCTTTCTCTCTCTAAAATTTACATTATGTCGTGTGTGTTAGATGTGGATTGATAGGATAACAGGGATAATCACTTATAAAGTGATTCGGGTCACCACACTTGAAGCACCTTCGCTCCTCTTTTCCCTTCTTCTCTTCTCTCACTTTTCGGATGTTCTTTTTGTCGTCGTAAGGTTGACAGACAAACTTTCCTCTTCTTCTAAAAAATTTCTTGAAATCTCTTACGGCCATGGTATATTCTTCATCACTACCCGAACATGACTCCTCTTCGTCACTTGATACTTTTCTTGCATTTAGAGCAAGAGATTTGTATTTTTCTTTCTTGATCTTGGAAGCTTCCGAGTCCTTCTCGAGTACTACCTCATAGACTTTTAAGTTGCCGATGAGTTCATCTAGAGGTAGTGTTGACAAGTCCTTAGATTCTTCTATTGCTGTTACCTTTGGACGCCACTTAGTGAGGAGATCCCTCAAGAATTTCCTAACATGATTACGACTTGAAAAAGATTCGTCAAGTGCTTTTAAAGATGTAATAATAGTATTAAATCTAGCAAATGTGCAATCAATGGTTTCATCATCAGAAATAACAAATTCTTCATATTTTTGAACAAACAAATCTATTTTATTATCCTTAACTTGTTTGTTACCTTGATGAGTAATTATAAGTGAGTTCCAAACATCTTTAGCGGTTTTACACATGAATATTCTTTCATATTCTTTTTTAGGTAAAGCATTATATAAAACCATTTTAGCCTCATCATTTTTAGAAATCATTTTCTTATGAGTCTCTTTATATTTTCATAAGGAATGACTTCTTCCTTACCGGTATCCATATTTCTAATGGTAGGTTTGTAATCACCATACACTATAATATGTCAAAGATCAATATCCTTAGACTTCACATAAGTTTCAAATCTATTTTTCCAATATATAAAGCAATTAGCCTCAAAGAGAGGTAGTCTTCGCATAGATTGACCCTCTTTGTAGTTTTTCGAATCCATTATCATTTAAAGATTTAAAATATAATATATTTTAAAAACTTTGGTAACCTAGCTCTTGATGCCAATTATGGAAAACTAAAAGGATGGGGGTTTGAATAGTTTTACCATTTTAAATTTGCTTTTCAAAAGTTAGTCTTGAATTTATGTGAAGTTGACGATATTGATGTTTGTATGATATAAGAAGTAAGTATGAAATGCAAGCAAAGTAAATAGAGAGTAAAAAAGATAAAACCGAGACATAAACGTTTATAGTGGTTCGGCTACAAGGACACCTTCCTTGCCTTAATCCACTCTCTGAGTCACCTACTTGAGAGTTCGTAAACACTAGTTACCAATCTCCTTTACTCGGCGAAGAAGCCTCACAACGTCGCTTACACCTTTTTAACGGTACAAAGCTAAACACCGGATTCTAACAAAGGTAGAATCAACCCAATAAAATCACACTTCTTTTACAAGGATGATGAATGATACTATAACTACTAAATGATGTACAAGATACAGAAAAGTGATCTTGATAATGTGATGGAGATGCGAAACAAGGTTGCTTGAACTTTGATCGTCTCATATGCTATTTCGGCAATTTCTTCTACAAAGAGAATTGCCTACAAATGATGTATGAAACAATCTAGAACTGAAAATGAGGGAATGATCAGATTTTTAGAGAGATTAGAATAAGAATGGGTGAGTAAAACATGAGAAATGGCTTGGTATTTATAGGCATAATCTGGTACTATAGCACAGATCCATCGGTTTCATCCTTACAATGGAACCGACCAGTATAAGCCAATGGAACCGGCTTGTCATGTAGCCCATTTCTATCTAGTTCCTTCTTCAAAAGGGAACCGACCAGTACAAACATATGGAATCGGCGTGTCCTGTAGCTCGGTTCTTAATGGTTCCTTTAACCAGATGGAACCGGCCAGTGTAAAGTGATGGAACCGGCAGCCTGACATAAAATTCGAATCTTAGATTGCCAAATCTTGAAATATCATGTGTAATCTTGGTAGATTTACCTAAGATATGGTAAAATGATTATGTTATCAATGATGTAAAAACTTACAAATATTAAAAGTCTAAGATATAAAATATATGTGTTCTTGATTTTTACATGCAACGATTTTATGAGTTGTTATCGACAAAACACGAGAGGATCGTAAGATATAAATAAACGTTTTTACCGATTTATTTGTATTAACAAGCTCTTCAAGAAGAAGACTAATATGGATGGCAATATACACACCTATAAAGCTCGTCTTGTAGCAAAAGGTTTCACTCAAACCTACGGGGTTGACTATGAAGAAACCTTCTCGCCTGTTGCAAACATTAAAGCTATTAGGATTCTTATAGCCATAGTAGCATTTTATAACTATGAGATTTGGTAAATGTATTTCAAAACCACCTTCTTGAATGGTCACCTAAATGAAGATGTTTATATGGTGCAACCTAAGGGGTTTGTGAATTCTATGCATCCTAGACGAGTATGCAAGCTTCAAAGATCCATTTATAGACTAAAGCAAGCTTCTAGGAGCTGGAACAAGAAATTTGATGAGGAGATCAAAAAGTATAGTTTCACTCAAAATCTTGATAAGCCATGTGTATATATGAGAGCTAGTAGAAGTATCATCGTTTTCCTAATCTTATATGTCGATAACATATTACTCATGGGAAACAACATTCCAATGCTACAAGATGTAAAATCCTGGCTTGGTAAGTGTTTTGTCATGAAAGACTTAGGTGAGGCGGCATACATTCTAGGAATTAAGATCTATCGAGATAGATCAAGGCGGTTAATCGGTTTAATAAAAAATGCATACATTGACAAGATCTTAAAATGGTTTAAGATAGATGCTTCCAAATGTGGAAGTCTTCCAATGCAACCCAATGTAGACTTGAGTAAGACTCAAGGACCCTCCACACCTGATGAGGTGAAGCGAATGAAAGGAGTACCTTATGCTTCGGCTATAGGTTCTATCATGTACGTAATGAGGTGCACTAGACCTGATGTAGCGTTCTCTCAAAACCTAACGAGTAGATACCAACATAATCTAGGTGAAAGTCACTGGACTGCTGTAAAGAACATACTGAAGTATCTTCGAAATACTAAAGATATGTTTCTTGTTTATGGTGGTGATTCAACAACTAAGCTTAGTGTTACTTGCTACACTGATGCTAGCTGGGAGACTGATCGGGACGACCTTCGATCTTAGACAGGGCATGTCTTCATGATGAACAGAGGCGCTGTTGATTGGAAGAGTTCTAAGCAAAGTAATGATGCAATATATTCTATGGAAGCCGAATAAATAGTTGCTTCTAAAGCTGCAATGGAAGCAATTTAGATACGTAAATTCACTTTTGGGCTTAGCGTTCTTCCCAAGAATGATAGACCTATGGATATGTACAGTGACAACACTGGTGCCATTACCATAGCCGATGAACCTGGTGTTGAAAAGGGTGCCAAACATTTTCAATGAAAATATCACTATATTCGTGAAGTTATTCAAGAAGGTGATATTCGTATTCACAAAGTTCACACAGATAACAACTTAGGTGATCCGTTTACAAAGCCAATGTCTTGTACCAAACATGTTGAGCATGCTAGGAACATTGGACTTAGACGAGCTGGTAGTTTCACGTAGATCTGTTTATTTTTAGTATTTTAGTAATTCGGATGTAAAACAGTTTTTTATTTCATAATGAATTGATATACTTGGTGTGATCATTTTCATTTTATAACAACTATGACCTATATTTGCATGTTTAATCCATGAATAATTTATTTGTTCTAAATCATCCATTGTCAGTTGATGATACAGGGGTATTATCGAATTAAGAAAAATGTGAGTGTTTTGGTCATATTCATCTAGCATGAATATTAAAGGATGATGCCGCCAAACTCATATGTTGTTCATTAGATGAACATTGGACTGACCCAACCCACAAGAATTCACTGCATGGATCGGCGTCAATAGTGAATCTCGTAAGTGGTTATGTCTTTCATCCTCATATTTGAGATGCAAGTAGGTTTTGTGTGTGTGGAATGTCAATCTTTGATATGATTAAACGCTGACCTGAATAAGGCTATTATAAAAACCATCTTCAGGAGCGATGTGAAGCACATGACGGACACGTGCAGTCAAAATAGGATTTGTTCCTCCACATGATTTGGAGTTAGATACTACTGGGCCCCTCGATGAATTGGACAGATGTATGTGTGGCCGCACCCAAATGTAATTAAGATGATACTTGATTAATTTGTTAATCTAGTTCAATGTCTATATCAAGAATCAGAATCGTTAAACGTTAAAATAACTTATGATTCATGTCTAATGTTCAACAGAGTATCTGCAACAAAAGGATGATTGATATCTAAACCATTTTAAATGAGATGTTTAAGAAACTATCCTCATATGTTTATAGGGGCATTGGCGTGTTGCTAGATGCTAACCTTTGCTTGTATTGTTACTTGATTATTATGACGTGCACAAGTGAGAGCTGTTGGAGTATGCTCGTGTCATAATAAATAATTATACAGCTAGACACGTGTGATCCTATGGGGTCACACACATATACACAGAGGTACCACTTTATATATCATGTTTATTGTATTTACGGTATATAAATAACTTACGTAACTCGAGATCAATATTGGGCTTCTAATAACTAAGCAAGGTACTTAGTATATTGGACTAGAGAAAACAAATGTCAAGCCCATACAAGCCCAATGAGGGGCCGGCCTTATGAGAAGGATAAGGAGGGGTTTTGGAAACTTGATATATACTAGGAGATTTGGTCATATGCTGTAACAAATCAAATAACAATTTATCAGCTTTTCTTTCCTCTCACTTCTCACTCAAAAGTCACGGCTTAAAATATATTCCCATCTAGGGTTTATATTTTTTCATCTTCAATCTTAAATCTAGATTATTCAAGGCTTAATCTAAGGTTACGGGGTGATAAGACTAGCATCTGAGGGGTATACTAGGACGTGTAGTGTGTTTCTACATAGAGGTGGTCTGTTTTGATCACTTGGTTTCAAGGGTAAATTCGTGTGAAGAAGGTCTCCATTCATTTCTATAGATCACGCTACAAAGTTATAACAAAGTTTTGTTTTTCATTCGATTAGTCATATGACTCTATGGATCCGGTTATAGATGATTGTCCGTTGTGTTTTATATTTAATTATATGATATTAATATGTTAAATCACCTATATAAGGGAAGTCTTGTATTCGAGAGATCAAGCCTAGATCATTAGGGATCTAGTTAGGGTTTGGTAAAGCTTCCAAAGGGAAGTCTTTAGAGATTATAGTTTAATTCGAATCACGGGTTCTTAGGGGTGGATATCGGTGAGCACCGATCTTTGTGCATATCGGTGGAGTTAAATTGTAATACGGTTTATAGTCCACCATCAGGATTATACTAGGAATATTATAAGTGTCATGGATTTGCAACTGGACGTACGAAAGGACTAAACCCCCCTTCCTGAACTAGTATATATCGTGGACTCTCTCTCTCTCCATCTCCATCTACTTAGTATTTCTTTGCTAAGTAGATCATCACACCACTCGATTCCTTTGAGACTTGAAGTTTTAGAAACTTTAAAGAAGTCAAGAAAATCATATTCACCCCCTCTATAGTTCTACTATTGACTCTGACACAAGTTCTTATGACACAAGTTTCGATGACATAGTTTCTTGTAAAGGCCCATCCAAACAGTTGTTGAAATGGTATGATGATTCAACTAATGAGGAAATTCTTGAATTTAAAATTTCCAAGTCAGCAGCTTCCAAGGCTAACCTTCTAAGTCAACAACTTCCAAGTCAACAACTTCCAAGTCTAACAAGGTTCCAACTCAAAAGAATCCACCTCAAACATTTACTGTTAAAAGCCTTGTTTCAATAAAGAATTGCATAATTGGCCTTGTAAATGTGAAGACCTACGATTGTATTGTTAAAAATACATTTAGAGTAAGAAAACCAACAGATGGAAGTGTTGCAGATCAGGAGAGCAAAGGGAAAATAAAGCTTGGAAGTGACAGCTGATCTGTTAGGAAGTGCTTATGTCATACGGATATTTATACGGCTAGAAATACGTGAGCCTATAGGGGTCACACACGTATACACATAGATACTACTCTATTAGTATATATAATAATATAAGTGTATATTTATTATATATATTAATAATCTAACGATAATACTTAACGGTCGTTAATTAGTTCTTTTGCGAATAATTAACCGTTTGCCCCTTAATTAATATGTAAATGTACATAGTAATTAAATAAGCTAAAAGGTCAAACTTGAGGGGTATTTTTATGCTTAAGGGGGCTGGCCATATTGGATTAAGCAGGAGGTATTAGTGAAAGTTTAAGGTGACTTTTTCCCTAAGTTGAGTTGCCTAGTTTTACCACTATATAAACAAGGCTTGGAAAATCACTTTCATTCATCCTATTCTCTCTTTCTCTCTTCCTTGTGCCGATCCAAGAAGTCCCCAAGTAAGGGATTTCTCTCTTTGGTATTCTTAGTATATCGAGAACACGGTTCTTGATAATCGTTAGTCTTTGAACTAGCATTTGGGTAGCATTGATTGACGTGTACTGTGGATACACGTAAAGGTTACTTACTTTAGTAACTAGATTGGGTTTCGTGCTTCTCAACGATCACACATACGTGATTAAATAGCTTCGTTGTTCGATAGCTTAATTTTGCTAAAAGGTACATGTTTCCTTATTTATGTTTATGATAATTATATTGCTATATGAGTTTATTTTCTGGTGAATTTACTCGCGTATTATTAATGTGTTAATAGGTTATTAGATGACTAATTCCAACATTGGCATCACGAGCCGTTCATATAGCTATATAATTACATAAAAACGCTTAAAACGCATATTTGTGATATTTTTCTTGCTTTTTATGTGTGACCCCTTTAGGGTTTTATTTTTGTGAAAATAAAGATTCCTAAGAGTCACTTAAAATATGGAAAAATTAATATGGTTTGGGTTTTTACATGCTTATACACGCTTATTATGTTACTTGGTTTATAATTCGCGTTATTTGACTTATTGTTGCTTATTTACTCGTTTAAATAAATACTCATGTTTTTACGTGCATGTAAATCATGGGTCATAAGCTTAATATCTCTTATATGCATTCTTGTTAATGTGGCATATTTTTTTGATGCTAAAACCTCGATACGTCTTGAATTTGCATGCATGTTTGATTGATTTTTAAGTGTAGAATGTTTGACCTTCGTCCACTAAAAACTGTTTTCCCGACTACCCTTGAGGAGTTAAATCACGAAATATTTTTTGGGAGTTCACAACTCTATTACCTAAAACTTTTATGTTTAGTGCAAAAAGTAGGAAAGACTTTTTTCTTGTCTGATCGTGGTCTAAAGTCAGATTTTCTGTTCAATCACCTTTGTAGTTTTCTTGAATATACCAAGTATAATGACCTTTGAAATCGACTTTTCGATGTCTGTGTACCACGTGTTCTAGGATGATTCCGACAACATGTTGGAGGTCTTATTTTGGTGTTTGGCTTGCCCATTATTTAGCGTATAATGGTCGTTTTATGTGCATAAATGTTTACTTGTTTTAGTATGATATATATGTGCAAAAATGGTTTTCAAAATTTAATATGGACTAAAAGCATTCGGTTATTATTATCTTATTGTATAGGTATTGATGTATACAATTTGCTCGATCGAGATGCAATACATATGTAAAATTATTGTTTCTTGCAACGTTCTACAACACATGGGTTTAGTGGTTCCCGAAAGGGATCCCGCGACGGAACAATGCAAGTACAACATTTTTACGTCAATTTTTTAACAATATTAAAAGTATGTTGTATTTTTACTAATGATGGAATAAATCTCTTGCGGGTATCTATCTAGGGTTTGATTAATTCCCGTGGGGAATTTAATCTTTAATCTTATCCCATGGTAATATTTACTTATACTCGAATATTGTAAACTAATTTGTGTTAACCCTAATTTTATATATCACATGTGGATTATAAAATAAAAGAGACTTTTTAATACATAAAATTAAAACGAGCAGAAACTATTTTAAAATTCAAAGTGTTACAAGAATGTATGCATGCTTCCTTGTACACGCTCTTGTACCAAAATACTTATACCCAAATAATTAAGTTTTTTGCCACCTAATTAAGGAGAATACTTGCATATTGTTTTTTACTCTGCGTGAGACGTATCTGAATTACAAATCCCAAGGTGTTTTATTCACTATACGTGAGACCTAGTGCGATTATACACAGTTCTTAATTGGACGACTTAAATCGAGTTAAGATAGGTGAGACCTTAACCCGAGCCATACGATGGGGCAAAACATACCAACTTGAAAATGTTTTTCCAGACAATTTTGCCTTGATCTTGACATTATAATTATGGATTATAATGCCTTGGTCCCCATTCGGACTAAAAGTTGCACATGAGGCAATTATCACTCATTGATTATCTTTTGAGTTCACCATTTCTAGCAAATCAACTGATGTGATGGTGGAATTTTAGGTTGGATCTTAGACTCTTATAAAAATTAATTGTTTATTTATATAGACCTGGGTAGTTAATTTTTAAAGAGATTAATTATCAAAAATACTAAAAATTGAACTTTGTAAGTTCTTTTAATGTATTTATGCAACGTATGCCGTAAACAAGGGTTTGTTCTTTACTTGTGGAAGACAAACCGTGTCTATTATCCTTAGGAAAAAGAAAGACTATTTCCTTTACTTTTTACTTGTGAAAAAGTTATAATAGGAACAATGGAATTATCCTAAATTCAAATCGAACTCATAGCAAACTTACATGATAAGTTAATTGCACCTCGTATTTTTTTATAAAGATGGCTTCAATACCCATACTCGGTTTTGAAATCTTTAAATCATAATAAGGACAACTTTGATAACTAGAGAACTTGTGTCTATAGCTAGCAAATGACAATATCTTGTTGTAATCAAGACATGTTTATGATGTTTGATTGGAAGACGGAAATATCACCGCAAAAGAGGTAAAGGCAATAACTAGAGAACTTATGTCTATAATTGTTCCTTTAACTTAATATAGACACAATACACCCTTGTGGTAAAGTAGGCCAATAAAGGAGGAATTGCATGCCAATTTTTTGTTTTAATGAATAGCATAGATTGCAAGTCCATCATTTGTAGAACTTGAACACACTTTCTTAGATATGTAAGTACTTGCTTACTAGTCCATGCGACTCACATTAGCAATAATGTGTAGACATTCAGTAAATGAAAAGATAAATTGCAACTTACTTTTACTAGTGAAGGAACACTCACAATGTTGTCAGATCCGAGCAATGCATTTTATAAACAAAAATGACATACTTGCAATGTTGTCAAATTTAGTGGGAGCTATGAGTTGTTTACCTTATAGGCACCTCACTTTATTTCTGTCTTGGCTTGAAATAATAAATTACTTTCCGAGTGTGAAACAACTTCTTTTATTAAGAATCACCGCACATTATTTTATGAGATAACTTGTTGCCTTTGAGATGCCGCTTCCTGTTATGTTATCAATAAGATAGTTATGCATGATTCCTTATTAATAGATGGAGTTCTATATACACTACCTGTGTTAACATGTTTTGAGCTTGACTTAATTCATATTCTATCTGTGACACTACCATATTGTTTGTACAAATAAACTAACTTGCATAGTGCATGAGGTTTTGCCCTGCACAATGTGTGTAAGGAACAACTCATAACAATATGACTAATGGTTTTTATTGACTGAAAAGTAAGAAAACTAATATTCTACTAGGACTCCTACACATTTGACGTATGTTTCCCTATTTAGATTAAATGTCAAGATAAAAGGATAAGCTACATGATTATGTTTTCTTAGAAAATCATAAACATGGAGTACTAAATTAACTTGAAATGACTATTGAGGCCATGATCCAGCACTTATTTTTTACTTTAGTTTAATATTGTTATGTCTTCTTGTTAAGACATGTACATTAAGTCATTTACTTGTGAAAAAAATTATAACGTAAAGTAAGAAGTTAACTTGTTAAGTCTTCTTGTTAAGACATGTACATGAAGTTATTGACTTGGTCAAAGACTTATAACAAATAGTAAGAATTAGATGTTTATGTCTACTTGTTAGAACATACTCATAAATTCGTTGACTTGATCAAATACTAATAAAATAAAGCATGCAATTGGCTTAGTAACACTATTGATGCCATTATCTGTTGACTTAAGTTGGCATATAGGTAAAGCCATAAAGTATTAGTTCATCTAATGAATTATAGGAATTGTATCACAATATCGACCTTCTTAGAATACTACAATTTTAGGGCATGTCCAACAAGGGTAATCAAACTATATATTGATATTGTTTTGGTTTATGATGACTTTAAATTATTTACTCCTAAAGTAATAAGGTTAGAAAATTAAATATGTCGTGTATATATTCAATAAGACTCCAACCTAGAAGGTTATTAAGACATTATTCTAGTAATAAAGATGGGATGAGTCCCATTAAGTCTTGATTGAAGTTATGAGTTTGTTAAATCTCTTGGAGATTATTATTAACAAATAAGAGAACTATCAAAGTATATTGTATGTCCCAAATGAGAACAATTTATTGTTGCTCTATAAGCTAAGTATTTGGAGAATAGTCTTTTCTTACAAAAAGCAAGTGGGAGCATTATTTGTAGATCTAGTAGAGATACAATAACAAAATACACAACCTTCTGAACATACTAGCGAATGTCATACTGAGGCTAAACATGAAAATATGAAACCTTAGAATGATGTTACTCATATTCATAGATCCGTAAGGACACCTCATGATATGTTTATATATATATATCAATGCTGAGGAGTATGAGTTAGGGGATCATGGTGAACCTGCTAACCATAGGAGATTGGATCTGATGGATGACTCAAACACTATGAATGTTAAGATGTTGTCCAAAAATAGATAATCATTTTCTTGGATTTTGATTAGTTTTTAACCAATCGGTTTGACGATGAAGTCTAAATGAGTATCTTTTAAGAAAATACTCTTAAGGACAATAAAGTATACATATTTATTGAACGTCAAATGACATAAGTGTTTACTCATACTCAAGAAATTGACTATGATTAAAACTTCTTCATTTATGAACATTAAATATATATAAAGATGATTAAATAGTCATATGTGCTTTCATGGAAAGAAATATGACACTTCGATTTTAAAAACTCAATATTAAACGATTACCTTACAAGGACGATGTGTAATCAGAAGAAGTTTTATGAATCCAATATAATCTTTACAAGTATACAAAAATGCAAGAATCTAAGTATGGATTAAAAGCACGCATCTAATGTATAGAGTCTTAAATTTAATTATTAAATCAATCACTTGTTGGACTTGTTGGAAAAGTTGGTCAAATTGTGGTTTGAATGACAATTGATGGTCATCAAACATACTAATGGGAGTTATGAACAAGGTTAATGTTTAGTCAAATTATAACGTCTGAATTAACTTTGTGTTCATGAGTCATTAGTAAGATTAATTTTGTTAATTAATTGACCGTTTTTTCTTTCATTTCCTTTGCCTTTATAATGAGAGCTTTTCTCATATGTCCACACACACCAAGAAACATAACACACTCCTCTTCGTTTGTTTAACATTCATTTTGATTCTTTGTATGTATCCGTTCGTAATAGAGGGAAGGCACGTATTGGTTCACCTTGATAACCCGTTTGTGCTAACGGAGTTATCCGTTGTTGTTGTCTCCTGGGAGATAAACGTTCATGATTTCTCAAGAACCGTGGAGAGGACGAATCTGTTTTAAGGAAATTGTGAGCATCACACGCCTCAACATTTTCCTTGTTTGTGTTTTCGGCTCTTTAGTGCTAAGCGTGTCAAACATGTGCCTCGACTCTTGAGTGTTTCCTTGCTGGTGATCTAGTAAGTCTTTTGTTATTTTATTGTTTTATTTAATTATAGTTTATAAGAGTATGTCAATATTTATTTTTCTGTTATTTATTTATTGTTTATTATATTTATTATAATCTGGATTTTTAATAAAAGTGTAACCGTTTCCCTACAATCTTAAGACAAATTCATCCTCTCCACGGTGCTTGAGAAATCATGAACGTCTATCTCCCAGGATACAACAACAACGGATAACTCCGTTAGCACAAACGGGTTATCAAGGCGAACCAAATACGTGCCTTCCACAATTACGAACGGATACACACAAAAGAATTAAAACACTTTTTGTTAAAATCAGATTAATTTAATTAACAGATACAAACTGTTTTCCGTCGAAATCAAGATTGTGTTTCTTTGGGAAATCAGTTTTTAAGTAAACAAAATTTTATTTAACAGATTTGGTGTTACAGATCTATAAACGATTTTTAAAACAATTTATTGAATCAGTTGATGTTGAAACCATGCTGAGTTTCTTTTCAAACTAATCTTTTAGTTTGTTTATTACCTATGTTATTGTTTACACCGAGATTTATTGAAACCAAGATTGAGTTTCTTTGAATCAGATCTGGTACATGTGTATATAAACCAAGTCGAGTTTATTAGATACCAAATTGTTTTAACAGTTCTTAACTGTTTTTGTGTTTGAATATTGACAAGTTTACTAATGGTAACACAGTTGTGACCCTACTGAATCTTGTAAATGTAATTGGTGTGCCAGTTACTAAAGTGGTTGCAAATCAAGACGAATTTAGATTCATTGAAACCAAGTGGAGTTTCTTTGAAACAAATCTAATAAAATATAAGTTGCTTTTTTATTAGATTATTGGAGTATATTCATTGAAACCAAGTGGAGTTTTTTTTAAACATATCTCATAAAATGCAAGTTGTTATTTTATTAGATAATTGTAACGTGTTCAATAAAATCAAGAAGAATTTATTTGAATCAAGATATGATAATTATACAAGTTATTATTAAATATCGGATTATATCATCATTTTTACTAAATTAGTGGAAGTGTTTGTTTGACTTGTCTAGTTTATTTTAAACGGGGTCGAGTTTAATTATAAACTAGATAAAATTCTTGAGATTTTATGGAGTTTAAAAGCATATCTATAGAAACCTTGTTGAGTTTCTTTAGAAGAGTAGATCTACTGAAACCTTGTAGAGTTTCATTGAAGAAATAGATCATATGGAACAGATCTATTAAGATCGTCTTAATAAAGATTTACGACATCATATTACATATGTGTTTTTGTTAAAAACATTATGTAGTAGGCGATATTTTTTAATTGTTTTGGTCGAAAGACTTCTTTTAAATCAGTTTTGTATAACAGATCATGCAAAACATTAATGTTTTAAACAAAAGTCGATTTAATTTGTTTTTTGTTTGTTAAGAAACACTGTGATTTAGCACGTTGTTGATAGTACCAAAATTAGTTGCAAACTAATCAGGTGACCTCGTATTAACATTTGAAATGTCACGAGTGACATCAAAGGATCTGCTCCTGAACTTGTTAAAAGGGAGACCGATACTCAAGTTATGTGTACGGTAGATGCTTTGAAGCATTCAGAAACCTTATGTGCCATAACTATGCGTTTAATGGCCTTAATGACATGAAAACTGAGGCCATGTGAGAATCCGACCTTAGATAATTGTGGGTTAGCTCTTGGGCATCATGTCATGTATATGCTGATAAGAGTTTGATTAACTCTTTCAAAGCAGTTGAGAATGGAGAGAACAATTTTTGGGCAACTCTCCTACTACTAATATCATGGGAAAAGGAGATGTGATGCTGAAATTCACATCTAAAAAAGAGTCTAAGTTAACCAACGTGTTGTACGTGCTGGAGATTCATAGGAATCTTGTGTCTGGATGGTTGCTTAATAAATTTGGCCTTCTTCTTGTGTTTGAATCAAATAAATTAGTTAACGAAGAACAAAATTTGAGTCCGTACGGGTACACCTTTTTTAAATTGTTTAAGCTGAATGTAATTTTCTAATGGTCATTTTAGTAAAATGAGTATGAATTCAGCTTATTTGATTCTTTAAATGTATGGCATGGCTGACTCGGACATGTTAATTATAACTTGATGTGTTGTTTAATTAAATTAAATTGGACACCCACTTTTTGTATTGACACATATTACATGATTAAAACTTGTGTTGAAGCCAAATTGACATGATTGTCTTTTCTCTCGGTTGAACGGAAAATAACCAGACCCCTTGATATGATTTACATGGTTTTATGTGTTTTGGAATTGATACCTACTAAGGTAGCAAATAGCGAGTAAATCATCATTTTTGTTAATGGTGGTACAAAATATTGCTATTTATACTTACTTGAGAGTAAGGATATAGACAAGATTGTTCTACATAAATAAGTTAAGGATCAACTTATTATCGAAAACAAGGTGGTTCGAAGTCATATCAGAGGTGAATGTGTGTCTCTATTTCTAAATTTATGTGCTAAACTTGGAATAAGACACAAATTTATTGCTCTTGATACTCTAACAATAGAATTGTTGAAAGAAAAACAATTGTGCCTTAGAAGATATGGTTAATGCCATGTTCTTAAGTCCTGGTTTAAGCCATGACATGTGGGGGAAAGCGATTCTATCGGCTACTTATCTTTTAAACAAGATCCACTGTAAAGAAAATAAGATAGTTCTTATGAACTATGGATGAGAAAAAAACTATCTTATAAGTACTTACAAATGTGGGGGATATCTAGCTTAGATATCCGTATTAAAACTCAAGGTTCAAAAGATTTGACCTGAGACTGTGAATTGCATATTCTTAGTAGATGCTCATAACAGTAGTGCTTATGGTTTCTTTGTGTATGTTGATATACACAAGGATATGATAATGGATTAAAGAAGTGATTCCTTCTTTGAAAATATATTTCCTTGTTAACGAAGGAAATTAGAAGATCATCTAGAATAGATGACGAAGTTGTCCAAAATTAGAGACAAAGAGATGATAATGATCTACAAGATGAGAGACAAGATCGACCCAAGGAAGAAGAATTAAACCTAGAAGAAGCAAAAGGGAAAATAATCAAGAAATCGTTTGGACCTGATTTTGTTTCTTTTATGGTAGAAAATGAACCTACTTCTTATCGAGAAGCGGTAACTTCCTCGGAAGGGCTCAATGGAAAAAATCCATTAAAAGTGAAATAGATTTTATTTCACAAAATCATACTTAGGAGCTCGTGGATTTACCTACGGGTTGTAAACTACTAGGCTATAAATGGATCTTCAAGAAGAAGATGAAAGTCGATGGCACCATTGACAAGTACAAAGAAAGATTGGCAATCAAAGAATTTAGACAACAAGAAGGTCTAGATTACTTTGTTACTTATTATACGAGAATAACCTCAGTTAATATGATACTTGCTATTGCCGCATTAAGAAATTTAGAAGTTCATCAAATGGATGTGAAAATGACATTTCTAAACTAGGATTTAGAAAAATAATACTATACATGAACCAACCTTAGGGCTCTATGGCTCCTAGACTAGAGAGCAAAGTTTGTAGGCTTGTTAAGTCATTATATGGCTTAAGGCAAGCTCCCAAACAATGACATCAAATTTTTTGACCATATCATGTAAGAATGTGGATTCTAAATTAATGGATGTATGTGTGATCGATAGTATATATGTACTCTTGTGTTTATACATAGATAGTATAATTATCACTAGAAGTGATAACAAGGTAAACAAATCCACTAGTGACATGTTGGAGTCAAGATTTGACATGAACTTCATTAGTTGTTGGATATGGTGAAAGTGATGAAGGTAGTGGTTAACCTTCAAAACCTCCTTAGAACTACTAAAAAAATACTAGAACTTGTGTTGATGATTGAAAGTATGAGGAAGGAATGATTTAAGTGATGATTTCCTCCAAAATTCGTGCTCTATTTATACTTGAGGATGGGTCTTCAGTTGCATAATTTGGGGGAGTGAAAGGTTGCACAATCATTGCAATCATTTATGATTTGGGAGTAACTGACAGGAAAGTGCGCCGCAATTGGTGATTAATTAAATGGCATTCAATTCGTTTAGAAGTACGCCACACAAAATATATTATGTGCCGCACTTTGGCTTTAATCATTAACTCCTCTTTAATTTTTCTTCTAGATCCTTCTTGTAACGACTGTTAGTGCATTTTAACTGGATTTCTTTGCATCGTTAGTCCTTTTCGTCACTTTTTGTCCTGAAATGAATATTACACAACAAACAAGCAAATTTTGCAATATTTCATGCGTTAACATATATATTTAATGTATTTTCGAGGGATAATTTATGTATATTTGGAGCGTTATCAATCTTCCAATTTCCTTCGTTAACAAGGAAATAAATTTTAAAGAAGGAAGCACTTCTTTATTCCATTATTGTATCCTTGTGTACATCAACATACACAAAGAAACCATAAGCACTAATGTTATGAGCATATACTAAGAATATGCAATTCACAGTTTCAGGTCAAATCTTTTGAACCTTGGGGTTCAATACAAATATCTTAGCTAGATAGACCCAATTTTGTGTCTTTTTTGGTAGAAAATGAACTTACTTCTTATTGAGAAGCGATAACTTCCTCAGAATGGCTCATTAGAAAGAATCATTAAAAGTGAAATGGATATTGTTTTACAAAATCATACTTGGGAGCTCGTGGATTTACCTCGAGTTGTAAACCACTAGGCTATAAATGGATCTTCAAGAAGAAGACGAAATTTGATGTCACCATTGACAAATACAAAGCAAGATTGATAATCAAAGGATTTTGACAACAAGAAGGTCTAGATTACTTTGATACTTATTCTACGCTAATAGCCTCAGTTAGGATAATACTTGCTATTATCGCATTAAGAAATTTAAAAGTTTATCAAATAGATGTGAAAATGACATTTCTAAAAGAGGATTTAGAAAAGTACTTTACATGAACCAACCTAAGGGTTTCATGGCTCCTAGACTAGAGAGCAAAGTTTCTAGGCATGTTAAGTCATTATATGGCTTAAGGAAAGCTCCCAAACAAGGACATCAATTTTTTTTCCATATCATGTAAGAATGTGGATTCAAGATTAATTAATGTATGTGTGATCGATAGTATATATGTACTCTTGTGTTTATACATAGATGTTAATTACACTAGAAATGATAAAGGAAAAGATAAACAAAACCAATAATGATAATGTTGGCAGTCAAGAATTTGACATGAACTTTTCAATTTTTAGTTGTTGGATATGGTTCTTGGATGTGAACCAATATGGATTTGTTTTGAAGTCAAAAACATTATAAGGATAATATTCTTGAGAGGTTCAATGTGGGGGATTCAAGCCTAGCTAGAATTCAATGACATCATTTAATCTACCTAAAATAAAGGTAAAGGTGTTGCCCATTTTGATACTCAAAGAACATTAGGCATCTTATGTGTCTAATGACGTGTGTCTGACCTGATTTAGAACTTATAGTCAGGTTAAGTAGATATACCAGTAATTCAAGTGGGGACCATTTGAATAAGTATTACACGAGTACTATGATACTTATAGTCAGGCTAAGTAGATATACCAATAATTCAAGTGGGGACCATTTGAATAAGTATTACACGAGTACTATGATACTTACAATATTGCATTATGGAAGATATCCGACTGATAGAGTAATGCAAACATGGATTCTTATATATAAGAATCTAGGTCCACTAGAGCGAATGTGTTTACGCTAAGTGGAAAACTATGTCTTAGAAATCTTGAAAGTATTTCAAACAGACGCTTATAGTTAAATCTGTGATGAAATTTGAATTTATAATTTGAGATAAATTTATAGAATACACGGGATATTTACGTTAATTCATAATGGACATACCAAGATGGCGTAAACCGATAACGGCCATGTTTTTAAAGTGTGATAGTCAATTAAATTTGAGAAAGCTCATATCACAATGTAAAACGGTAAGTTGAGACATATCCATCATAGACAGTGATTGGTGCGACAACTACTCTCAACTAGAGTTATCACGATTGACTACGTAAAGTTAATGGATAACATCGCGGATCCGCTTACAAAAGGCTTAAGCAGAGAGTTAGTTAGTAAGTCGTCTAAAGGAATGAGACTAAAGCCCTTGAAGGAATGAGTTACTATGAAGGAAAACCTAACTCGGTTGATTGGAGATCCTAAGATCTGGGTTCAATAGGATAACCTAATCATAGAAATGTGGGGGGAAGTCACGTCAATGTAGGGGTGTTACTTAAAATTATAACATCCTAGTCCATTCCTATAACAAATGTGACTTGTTGAGAGGTTAAACACATGGCTTTAATGATCTAGGATGAAATCACAAAGCATAATGATTCAAGATGAAATCACAAAACATATGTTTTTAATGATTCAAGATGAAATCACCTATGTGAGAGAGAAGTGGGATCGCTTCGAAGGGAATTGTGGGGGCGCAATTCCTAAGAGCCCTCGCAGAACCAGGATAATATTCATGACCATAACGAACATAACTATGAGAACCAAAACGTGTCAAGGAGATATTTGTGTGAATATATATTGTCGTCTACACAAACAACGGACAGTTCACAGACATCAAGCTTTATTGGCTGCTAGGAGGCTAAGTATATTTCATGAGAGAAGATTCAAAGAGTAACACCTACCTATCCTATGCAAATATCAACTGCAAAACTCTATTACAACATCGAGTCATTGAAATTTGTTTCCTTTATCAATTTCATTCATGGGATTGTTGGAAAAGTTGGTCAAATTATGGTTTGAATAACAATTGATGGTCATCAAACATACTAATGGGAGTTATGAACAAGGTTAATGTTTAGTCAAATTATAATGTCTGAATTAACATTGTGTTCATGAGCCATTAGTAAGATTAATTTTGTTAATTAATTGACCATTTTTTCTTTCATTTCCTTTGCCTTTATAATGAGATCTTTTCTCATATGTCCACACATACCAAGAAACATAACACACTCCTCTCCATTTGTTTAACATTCATTTCGATTCTTTATGTGTATCCGTTCGTAATAGAGGGAATGCACGTATTGGTTCGCCTTGATAACCTATTTGTGCTAACGGAGTTATCTGTTGTTGTTGTATCCTGGGAGATAGACGTTCATTATTTCTCAAGCACCGCGAAGAGGACGAATCCGTCTTAAGGAAATTGTGAGCATCACACGCCTCATAATTTTCCTTGTTTGTGTTTTCGGCTCTTTAGTGCTAAGCATGTCAAACACGTGCCTCGACTCTTGAGTGTTTCCTTGCTGGTGATCTAGTAAGTCTTTTTGATATTTTATTGTTTTATTTAATTATCGTTTATAAGAGTATGTCTGTATTAATTTTTATGTTATTTATTTATTGTTTATTATATTTATTATAATCTGGATTTTTAATAAAAGTGTAACCGTTTCCCTACAGGATTTGATTTCTAATTATAAATAAGATAGCTCATGAGTACATTTGAAAGCTAGTGGAAGTACTCTATTTTATTTTTCTAAAATCGAATATATTGTTAAACATATTAAAAACAATTTTTTTTATCTAAACAAGAATTTATCCCTTAGATTGAAATAAAGTTTCTTGTAACTATTTTAAGAAATGAAACATGCAACCTTGGTATATATGTTTGATAGATTAAACATATGTGGCGAATTAAGTCTGAATGCAATATGAAATAGCATTGAGTGAAACTCTAATGATCTATCTCACTTGATGAGATTAAAACACATAAATGGAAGCCTTAAGTCCCACTAAAGGATTCATTATGCACATCATATTGTATATGTGATTAGTTGTATCGTTTGCATGAGTGCAAGATGATTTGACAACATTGGAATCTAATTGAAAGATATTAAAAGGAACATTCTGATGAATGTTGTTTGTATTAGGAATTCATTCATAGACTTAGTAATGATGAGAATATGGATATACAATGCGATAATCATAGTAAAATCATTATAGTAAAAAAAACCTTAGATTTGAGTGATATCCAAACATTATCAAATAAGTGTTCAGAGTTTACACAATTTTTAGCTTAGTCGTTAGTTTGTATACCTAGTGCTGTTTTAATTGAGATGTTCACAATCCTAGGTCTGGGAAGGTTTCACCATACATGAATGGATAACATGATGACTACACATGCGCTTGAAAGCATAGTTGCATAAATACATTAAAAGAAAAAAGAATGCTTTACAGTTTGGAAAAATGTTGAGATGATTATCTCCGATAAGTGTTTTGCGTATGTCAAACACTTTATGGAATGTAGTGTGACTAGACTCATATAAGTGATACTTATAATGAGTTCACACGTACAAAATAACAATCATCGTATTATTCAAAATTTTCACTTTTGTGAAATTTTGAAATAAGTATTCTTAAATTTCCACATGATCATAATTTGGTTGATTTTTTCATGGAACCTATGCCGTATCAACAATTGCGATTGTTGTAAATAAGACATTAGTATTCAACTAGGATCATCATGCATTGATCTTATTTGGTATTTGGATAATGGAACTATAAGCATTTGTATTAAATAATGAATTGATATACATGGTATGATCGTTTTTATTTATACTACTGTGTTTTATATTTGCATGTTTAATCCATGAATGACTTGTTGCAATCTAAACTATATCCGTAGTCAGTTAACAATATGGGAGTATTGTTGAATTAAGACAAATGTGAGCGATTGGCGATATTCTATTGCAAATATAAAGATGTGTTTGCCAAAATCATATGTTATTCAATGTGGTTGAATATTGGATACCCTAACTTGTATGAATTACTTTATGGATTGACGTCATTAAATGAGTTATACATATGGTAAAGTTTTTACTCATCCTCAGACTTGAGATACAAGCAGAGGTTGCTTGTGTGGATTTCATTTTCTTAATACTAGTTAACCGCTATCCTGAATAAGGTAGTTACAAAGGCTACTTTCAGAAATGTTATGAAGCATATGAAAAACACTTGTAGTAAAAATAAATTTTATTTCTCCACGTGTTAGGGAGTTACATACTAATTGGGCCCCTCGTTGGGTTGATCAGATGTTTGTATGGCCGTGTCTAAAGTGTAGTAAAGATGATTGAGAAACAGAATCATTAAATTATGGAATGACTTTATTCCGTATCCATATTTAACATTGTATGTGAAACAAAAGGATGAATTAACTTGAACCATTGATACTGAGAAGGTTAACAAAACCGCACTCAGGTATTTCTGAGATCATTGGCGTATTGCTAGACGCTTACCAATGTTAGTACATTATATACTATGACGATGACTTCTGCAAGTGGGAGCTGTTGGGAAGTGCTCATGTCATACGGATATGTATACGGCTAGAAATACGTGAGCCTATTGGGGTCACACATGTATACACATAGATACTACTCTATTATTATATATAATAATAATATAAGTGCATATTTACTATATATATATTAATAATCTAACAATAATACTTAACGGTCGTCAATTAGTTCTTTTACGAATAATTAACCATTAGCCTCTTAATTAATATGTAAATGTACATAGTAATTAAATAAGTCAAAAAGTCAAACTTGAGGGGTCTTTTTGTACTTAAGGGGGCCATCCATATTGGATTAAGGAAGGGGGTATTAGTGAAAGTTTAAGGTGCCTTTTTTCCTTAGCTAAGTCGCCCTAGTTTTACCACTATATAAACAAGGCTTGGGAAATCACTTTCATTCATCCCATTATCTCTTTCTCTCTTCCTTGTGCCGATCTAAGAAGTCCCTAAGTAAGGGATTTCACACTTTGGCATTCTTAGTATATCGAAAACACGATTCTTGATAATCATTTGTCTTTGAACTAGCATTCGGGTAACATCGGTTGACGTGTGATGTGGATACACGTAGGGGTTACTTACTTTAGTAACTAAATTGGGTTTCGTGCTTCTTAATGTTCACGCATACGTGATCAAATAGCTTCGTTGTTTGATAGCTTAATTTTGCCAAAAGGTACACGTTTCCTTATTTATGTTTATGCTAATTATATGTGCTATATGAGTTTATTTTCTGGTGCGTTTTCTCGTGTATTATTAGTGTGTTAATAGGTTATTAGATAACTAATTCCAACATGATCAAACCATTTTATAATTCAGTTTATGAAAATTTCATTTAGTAGTTGACAAAACAATGTGTATGGTAATCTTTTGGTAGAAGTACAAACAACTAATCTTTTGGTAACCTATAACCTTATGTAGGTGTATGATAGTAGTTGGGTAATAATGCTAATCTTTTGGTACCCTTTATGAATGGAAATGAAGTTTGGTTTGGTTATATATCTTATTTATTGTTGATATTTTGCTGCATATGTTTTTGCATGTGACATATGATTCTGAATATGCCATATGTGATTTGCAGATGAGACAGAGTGTTTGGATATGCATTATAAAGCCATTCTAGGAACACTTTCACCATAAAACTTCTTTTTCATTAAACTTAGGGATAACAAAGCCACAAAAACTTACAACTACATCAAACAACCAAAAGACATACCGTAAATGGCTACACAACTACCTAATCGATGATTATACCTAACTCCATGTTGCCAACAAACAAGTGATTCTCGCGAATACTTAGATGGGATTCAATGCCATGATATGGAGACGCATAACCACTCCCAATCACGGCCTTGCAACTTTTTCAACATCCTCACAGCTCCCTCGGCACCATGGTTACCGGTTCTTTTCCTAAGTTCCCCAATTTATGAACTTCAATCAATTCCAAGCACATTTCCCTTAACTTTTTCTCGATCACAAAGTCTTTCTCAACTCTGTTCTTCACTAGCTCTGCCATTTTAAGTTGAATGTTTGTATAAGAATATGATGTCACTATTGATTTGATTTTTTGGATTTAGTAGTGCGTTTTTTAAGTTTGTAATCAATTAAGAGAAGAAGATTATTGCTTGGCTTAAATAGATAACCTTTAGAGATACTTTTCAAGATATAGAAATACTTAGAGAGAAAATTTGTAATAGCTTCAAGGTTTGTAACCGTACTTCATGTGTACTCGATATTATTCTAATAATATTGAGCAGTGGGTTTAGTGTTTAAGTTTGTTTTGGTCATTACTGTTCATTAATAAACTTCTCTGAGTATCAAAGTGTAGATTCGCATACCTTTGGTATACATCAAAGTCTCAATTCTTTGTTATGTGGATTCTTCGGTAACAAACACTTTACTTAGGTAAAGAATCGATCAAGGACGTTTTATGGATCAACAATTGTAATCTAATACTAAAAATTTAATTACAACAAGGGTAAACTAACCGAGTTAAAACGACATGATACCAATACAATCGACACTGTCTAGAGTATAGGAGATTACAAGGTGTTTTCTATGGAATTAGTAGCTTTGCTTGACCTCTTCTGCTCTTCTTGTCTTCTGAAAATCGAATTTTGTGGTTAGGGTATCGAAAATATGATCAAGCACACTAGGGAAACTGTTTAGGCCCGTCTTATTTATACTGTATAGAATTAGGTCGATACGCCGTATTGGTTGAAGTCAATACGGTGTATTGGAAGTTTCTTGGAGTATGGACCACGTTCAATATCTTTCAGAATATTTAATTACTATATCTTAGATACAGCGTATTGGCGTATAGGACATTATTCTTCGTGGTTTCTTATGAAGTGCGGGTACGGATACGCCGTATCTTCCTTGATAGATACGGCATATTGGTTGTCAGAACAATATTCTTCAGATTTCTTCGTTTAAGCTTCATAATACGTGCCTTTTAGCTAATCTTCACAAAGTACTTCATAATTACAGCAATTCTCAAATATAAACGATTAAGTGTCAATTCTTGCAATAATTATACAAAATGGGTAATTAAATGGGATAAATGATGCTATAAAAGTGACGTTATTTGATGTCATTGAATATACCCCCACTTGAATCCTACTTGTCCTCGAGTAGCCTTTAGAAATTTATGAAAATGTATCCCTAAGAATTTTTCCGTTAAACATTTATTCGATCAATTATTAGTACACAACCAAACACCTCACGAAATAGGTAGATGAAAACACTCAAATCACTCGACTAATCTATGTGGTAACATGTAACTAATTCGCTCAATTGCTCGGTCGTGACGAGTATTCTATCATAGGCTTAGCAAGGATACACATCTCCACCACTAGAGCTAAGGAGTAACAAGTTTATAAAGGTAAATTGGGTTTAAAAGGCTTAAAAGGGTTGATCACTCTTTCTAATCTCTACCGATACCAATATTCTAGAAAAGGTGACAAAATCACACATACACACCCATAACGATGGGATAGACACATATGACTGCATTCGAACCTTAACTCAAATAAGCTAAAGAGTAGGACTAGTAGTCTTTACCAAAAGTTGTAAACCAGCAAGGGCGACAAACCACATACACACATCCATAACGATGGAATAGACATACATGATTGCATTCAATTTCCTCACTCGAGTAAAACCAAGGGTTAGGACGAAAATTGATATAGGGTATGGATCTTCTAATCTTTCACCAAAAAGTAATAAACCAACAAGGCGGACAAAATCATGCATACATGGTCGTAACGATGGAATAGACATGCATGATTGCTCACATCCTCATTCGAGTAAGACCAAAGGATAGGAATTAGGAAAGAAAATAATTGTTGTTAAAGAAAATGAAGCAAATAGATATAGTCCTAGGCACAATGTAGCTAGTTACTTTCCCAACCATCCCTTGATAAAGACACAAATTGGTAGACTAACGTACGTTTCTAACACGGAACAATCAACGCTTTTGAAGACATGAATCAGACTCAAAGAATATCGCGATCAATAGATCAATGAAAACAACCTAAGTTGGCGTTCCCATAACGGTCAACTCCCAATCATCCCAATTACAACTCTAGTGGCAACTTTTGCCACTTTATACATACTTTTACATAGTTGGTTTATATTACGTACCAACTCTAATACAACAATACTCCACACACATGGTTTTTTGTATTTTTGTATTTTTTTGATTTTTTTTCCAACACTACAAACTGAAAATAAAACTAATGTATAAAAATTCACCATCTCATAACTACGATAAATATGAATAATTGATATCCGATCATAATAACGAAGTGTATAAAAAATACAGGAGTGAACTACTACTTTTACATTCCCGTTGCATTATGAAACTTCCCGACCTAACCAGAGATAGAAAATTACCATTGCGTTTTGCAATTTCCTGACCATACCGTAGGTGGAAAAGATAGACTAAAGACACAAGAAATACAATACTTTACATAAAAGTAACTAGGAATTGATTAAGGACTAATCTAATAGGGTAGGCTAAGGTGTAAAGGTGTAACGAAATATTTGGGGTTTAATCCTAAAGGAATGGCTCTACGGGTTTTTCTAGGGGTATCTTACTCGTAAAATAAGAGTAAACAAAGTGTTTATACGGGGGTTAACTAACTGGTGTACTTAGTTAATAAAACATGTATAGGCTTTTTGGTGTAATCCTAGAAATTTACCAGTTTAGAAAAGTCACTCCATCTATTAAAAATAGTGCTTATTATTGTGAAAACAAGGACAAGTAAGCATTCTAATTCTCCTCCCCCTACTTGAGATATACAAAGCCCTCATTGTATAAATATAAAATTAAAATACAGGAAATATAAAGAATTAGAATGAGAAACTCCCTTGAGATTTGCTCGGTATGATCCTCTATGTTGCGTTTATGTGCAATATTATGTGTACAAGAGCGTCTAAATCCTAGCACGAATAGCTTGCAAATAGGAATTTTAGAAAATAAGCATACAACTAATCACGTTACATTGCTCAGCAACCTCCTGTATCAATCAATAAGAAAACAATGCAATTCTATCTCGGTTGTATCTGCTTGGTTAGAAAATAAAATCCTAGAAAGCGAACAGGAGATCGATACGCCATATGGTTTGAGGCGAATACGCCGTATCTTAACCTGTGTTAAAAATCCTAAGTACGAGTCAGGTTAACTAATACGTTGTATTCATTTAACGAATAAGTCATATAGAAAATCTGACAGAAAGTTTTTAAATGCAAAAAATTAAAGACTGGATAATGTCTAGACATTCGATATGTTGTATGGGGTGGTACGGATACGCCGTATCAATGTCTGGGAAGACAGACTCGATAATAAATTGAAAAACAGTCAGGTTGTCTCCCGGAAAGCACTTTTCTTTCAGCTAGTCTTTAAGTTAGACTTTTTCCATATTCTTTACTTTTTAACTAATTCAACATTATCACACCCACTAGTGTTAACAAATCCATTGTATCTTGCCCAACCATCAAATTCCTTATCAAGGTTCTTCACTCTCTTGCTTGGTGTCCCAATCATCATGGATTTCATTCCTTCCATTTCTTCCTTCTCAACATCCATAAAGGATGGGCTGTCTTTGGCGAGCAAATTGTCAAACATGTATTCCAAGTCGTCATCGTTGATAATTAGCCCATATTCCCTAATATACTCATAGCTAGCATTGCTTGAAGGCACCTTCTTAAGTTCTAAACGCTTTCATTCATCATTGGGGACATAAGTACTCCACTTGCCATTATCCAGATCTTCCTTTATATCCTTCTTTCCCAACCAACTTTTGCAAAATTAATCGAATCCTTTCCCAATAGGTGTATCAAATTTAAACCAATCATAATCGTTCTTGGACAAGTAAAATTCCATAGACTTCCCTTTAAGCTTGTTACAAGACTCATTCTCCATCCTATCCAGAACTGTTAGGTCATCAAGAAAACATTAGTAGGACAGGTTTAAAGAAAATCGGTTGTGGATCTCGAATGTAAAATCCAGTTCTTGCTTATGTGTTAGTTATTCAATACGTCGTATCCGGATGAGGAGCTACGCCATATAGGTTACCTTAAATACGATACGCTGTATCCATGATTAAATACGCTGTATTTCTGCAACTGAAAGAAGACGGATGGATGATACTTAATTCCCTCAAATTTAATCAAACCCCTACGTATAGTTATCATGGTTAAAGCATATTACGTGGAATGTCATACCAAAACATTACATGTTTGGGGAATTTGAACAAGGTTTAATTAGGGATCGTTCCACCCTTAAGAACTCTAAACCCTAGTTTAGTTAAAATAAGACAAGATAAAAGGGAGAAAACATACCTCGTTCCAAGATTCAGAAAGATTAAATCAACAAAACAAAAAGCAAGGTAAAGATCCTTTGGGAGTTATTCATTAGTAGTAAGTTTTTTTTCGTTGAGTTATTATCATGCATGCAGTTTACATACTGATGGGTATTTATATGGTTACAACGAATACGCCGCATTTAAAAGTAAATACGCTGAATCAGTAACCGTCAGATATAGGTTTCATCATTAAGAATCAATACGCCGTATAGGTTGATTCCCGATACGTCGTATCTTTTATCAGATCCCCTTTCGTCAATCTTTTCCTTATAAAATAATTTAGGGTCGAACAGGATCCCAATCCGGATATATAAAATTTTAAATAGGCATAGAGAGATCCTGTCGTTATACAGGTTTTGATAGGTGGTTCCGATATGTATTTTCGTGGTGAAAACTTCCACTATGAAAGTTTTAATGGTTGGTTCGTTATCGATCCCTCAAAACTCGTTTGTTTCATTCCCATAGGCATCAATGGTTTTTTTGTTTTGAAAAATTTTCCATCCCTATTTCGTAACAATCATCCCCTTTATCAAATCCTAAATTTTCGATGGAAGGTATATCGCAAGAAAATAGATCTTCACTAATGTTTAAGATGTTGAATATTTCCTTTTTAGAAAATCTTTTTCTTAAAGTTTTTCTTTCCGCCTTGGATTTGCGGTCCTTAAAAATAGATTTAGGAGATGATGTTTCATTTTCTAGGAAAATACCATGCTTACATTTGATTAAAAGATGGGTCGGGTTTTAATTTCAAAGCATCATTATAAACTATAGCTGGGAATTTTGGCTCAAAAAATCTTAGGATGTCGATGTCTACTTCATCAAGACACCAATTCACCATACCATACTTAGTAGTTTCCCAGTTATAAACCTTACTGTTTCTAAGGGCTCTTTCAGTCTCAAACTGAACATATTCTACCATAGTAGTACCTGGATTATCTATTTCCTGGAGCAACATGTCTAAATAGAAAATCAGTAAACTAATAAAAACTAAACTAAATGCAGACAAGCAAACAAACGCAAAAATACAGTATGCAATAATATTCAATGCAAACTATTCTAAATTAAACTAAACTGAAAATACCAATAAAAAAATTAAGTTTCACTCCCCGACAACGGCGCCAAAAAACTTGATGTGTCGTCATGCAGGTGTTATTTTATGTATCAAGTTTTACTATTTATATTTTGCCCACTTTACCCAAAACAACACTTTAACGGGCAGTGTACCCGATCAATTGTAGCTTCGTTGGTAAGTAGGGTGTCGATCACTAAGAGCGAGAACTAATTCTTATGTCTATTAGTATTTTAGTTACCTAAGATATTCTATTCTACGTTAAACCTATGATAAACCTAAGTTAATCCTAATTCTAACGGATAAAAGAGGGTTTTTAGTCTGAGAGACTGGCACGGGTTTTGTTAGTGACTTAACTTTACTTAAGCTACTCTAATGCACAGAAGAGATTAATTAAAGGATAGAGGAACAGTTCAAGCCGATGGTAAGGAAACTGTATTAACCATGATTAATCCGATAAAACGCAGGTTTGTTTATTAGTGCAATGACTGTCTTATTATTGTCTGATATATCATTCCTAGATATAGGCGGTATTTCTTCCTAAAACCTAGACATGCTAATTCTGTCACAATTAGGCACATCCACATAAAGTATTCGCGTTTGGTTATAATATATCTTAGAAGTTCAATGCGGGTGATCTCACTAACTACTAGCTCATGGAGACTTTACTATCTTACTGCTTAACGGCCTTCTATATACTGGTAGTCCACTAGCCCTAATCCATCCTTCAAAGAATCAAAACATTATTTCTTATTCCTAGGTCATCCCCTAGTCCAACTTGTTCACTAAACCGTAAAGGGCTGGACAACACATTAATTTGTGATCCTATTATTCCAGATATTTAGATTGCAGATATAGAGAGCTATCCCGGTATCTAGCTAACTCTTTATTTGTATTTTAAGCACATAAGTGATTATAAATTGATAAACATAAGCCAACACACAAGCAAATAAGAGGCAATTGATATAAACAAAACCAAACATTAAATCTTCATAATCATGGCTAATACCTAAAGGTATTAGCCGATAACCATTGTAATTACAGATACAAATGTTATAGACGAATGATTAAGGTAAACTAACCAAGTTAATGAATGATACCAACAACCAAACGCGTATTTAGAGTATAAGGGAATTACACTGTGTTTCCTTTGTGATTAAGAACTTTGCTTAACCTTCTCTGCTCTTCTCAGCCTCTGAAAATCATCCTCTATGATTAGGGTTTCAAAAATATAGTTAAGCACACCCTAAAGTCGTGTTTAGGGTTTTGTATTTATAGCTGCTAGAATTAAGTCGATACGCCGTATCCGTTGAGGTTGATATGGTGTATTGGAGTTTCCTTGGAGTAGGAACCACGTTTGTCATCTTCTAGAATGTTCTTTGAGTATATCTTCATGGATACTATAGATGATTGTGTCTTCGTGGTTTCTTGTGAAGTTTAGGCGCAGATACGCCGTATCTTCTTGATGGATACGGCGTATTGAATGTCAGATCAGTAGGTTTCTTGATTTCTTCTTTTAAGCTCCAAAATGTGCGCCTTTTAGCAAATTTTCACCAATTGCTCCATAATTACTGTAAATAACTAATAAACAGATTAAGTACCAATTCATGCATTAATTATATCAAATGGGTAATATTCATGGAATAAATGATGCTATAAAAGTGAATTTATTTGATGTCATCACATGACTAGAAGTTGTTTGCCATGTCGTGGTTACGCGCTCACAAGGAAACTTACAATATACCATATGGATGTAAAGACAGCATGCTTGAACGGTCCATTGAATGAAGAAGTTTTTGTAAGTCAGTCTGACAGATTCGTAGATCCAGACTTTCTTAATCATGTTTATTGTCTTAAGAAAGCTTTGTATGGTCTCAAACAAGCCCTGTGGCATGGTATGATAAACTTTCTTCCTATTTGATTAAACACAATTTCGCAAAAGGTATTGTTGACCCAACACTATTTACACAAAGACATGGGGAGGACATTTTGTTAGTTCAAATTTATGTTGATGACATTATTTTTAGATCAACAAATCTAGTTTTCTCAAACCGATTTGCAAAATTAATGAATGATAACTTTGAAATATCCATGATGGGTGAGATAAAGTTCTTCTTAGGGCTTCAGGCTCATCAATCCCCTCGTGGAATCTTCATAAATCATTCACAATACACAATTGAGCTTCTTAGAAAACACAGGATGGAAAAATGTGATACTGTTACGACACTAATGGCGACTGCCAAAATCGACGCAGATTTACAGGGTACTCCCACTAATCAAAGTAAATATCATAGTATGATTGGAGGACTCATGTATCTCACTGCAAGTCGACCATATATTGCATTTGAAACATTTTTATATGCACGTTATCAGGCTCGCCCAACTAAAAAACACCTCAAAGAGGTCAAAAGGATCTTTCGGTTACCTTCGACTAATCCATTAACATGGCGGTTGTGGTACTTGAAGGATTCTAGATTTGAGCTAATTACGTATTCAAATGCAGATTTAGTAGGGTGCCTTGATGATTATAAAAGCACATCTTCAGTTTCTGTGAGACAAGCTAGTCAGCTAGTCATCAAAAAAGCAAGATTGTACATCCATGTCAACTGTGGAAGTGAGTAGTTCTTAATCAGCAGTTGCGCACAAGTCTTGGATGCGATACACAATGCTTGATTTGATATCGATACAACAAGATTCTAATGTAACTATGTCTTCAAAAAGTGCATTTGCATGTTTCATGCAATCGGTACAACTATTCACTTAAAAACACATTACACATCCGTTATTCCTTTTATCACTCTGCGAGCATGTTGAACGAGGTACCATTGAACTTTACTTTGTCGGGATGGAATATCAACTTGCTGATCTATTTACTAAAGCCCTTCCAAAAGAAAGGTTTGAGTATTTAGTTCACAGGATTGGAATGAGATGTATGACTCCAACTGAGTTGGAACATTTTGCAAAGTTATCTTCTTAAATGAAAGATCATATATCAAAAACTTTTGTAAATACATTTTAAAAACAAAATAAAAATTCAAAAACAACAAAAAATATTTTGTTTCTTTTTCAAAAATGAAAAACAAATAAAAATTTGAAAAATACAAAAACACAAAAATATAATTTAAATGATGCAAACACATATCTTCTCGGTTTTAATCAGTTTCATGATATTGTTTTCACAAAAAGTGATTCTCTAAAAGCTAAAACGTATCATGAACTGAGGGGGATTAAATCATTCATAAATGATCTTTCACAGCTAAAATATGTGTTTTATAATCATAATCCATTCACAAAAAGACGATTTCTTCAAAAACATCTTTCAAAAATCATCAATTTTGGAAATTTCAAGTGCGGAAAAACAGAAGAAAGTAACAACCTCTTGAATAAGGTCTTTAATTAGATGTTTATTCAAAGGGGAGTTATGAAATTCTTGATTTTTCAAAAACTTCTTAGAGTGTTCAAAAATGCAAAATTAACTATTTCTGAATAAGTTCTTTAATTAGATATCTTATTGGGGGAGTTATAAATTTTGCAGTCACTTCATCATCAGAAAATAAAATGTGTTCTCAAAAGCAAAAATAACTTCTTTTTGAACAAAGTTTTTATCAAAAGGAAAATCTCAAATGGATATTTGTTCAAGGGGGTATGAAATTTTTTGTGGAAAGTAACAGGAATTTAACTGCAAGATAATTCAAAAAGGTTTGTTGTGAAAATATGTCTAACTCCAAGGGGGAGTTATGAAAATTTTCTCTGGTATTAATGACTTACAAAAGTAAGTACAGGGATTGAAAGTGTCAAAGTACAAAAGATAGTTTCGTATAGGGTATTAACGTTTACGAAAGAAAGTAGAGGGAATAAAAATGTAAAAAATGCAAATTTGTTTTCGGAAGTAATGCTTTCGTATCTAACCAAAAGTGCTTTCGGAACTTCTCTGTCATTTGAGCTTTCGTAACTTAGAAAACAACGATCCAAATCATTTTGTCAGTTCTCAGTGATAAAAAACGTAAGAAACATGATCTTATATGATTCCTTTTGTTAATAACTGCTTTAATTAATTGTTTGTTAGGTTTCGTATAGATCTAGGGTTTCGTAAAAATGAAAGTGTTTGAAATGAGAAATTAATTGAGGCAAAACATTGTTTACTACCTTAGAGTATGATTAATTTGAATGGATAACTGAAAACGTCATTTGTGGACTTAAATCATGAAGTTTCGTAACCATGATGGTTTCGTAAACTTGAACTTTTGCTTTCAGAACATAAGAATAGTCATAACTAGTGAATAAAATGATAATAATAAGCTGAAAAATCAAATCAAGTCTTTCGAAATATCATTTAATTGTTAATTATGTTTTACGAAAGTGATGGTTTTAGGTTTCGGTTTCATAAGGGTTTATTAAAATGGTTTCGTAAACAGTATTGGGCCAGACACAAATGGTTTCGTAAAGGTTATTGGGATAAAACTAATAGGTTTCGTAAATGATATATTTGGGCCAATAAATGGGTTTCGTAAGACAAAAC
This sequence comes from Tanacetum coccineum, assembly GCA_026074375.1. Classification (NCBI taxonomy): domain Eukaryota; kingdom Viridiplantae; phylum Streptophyta; class Magnoliopsida; order Asterales; family Asteraceae; genus Tanacetum; species Tanacetum coccineum. The sequence continues at coordinate 37,364 of BQNB010040540.1, forward strand.
TGGGCTTTCAGTTTGGGTTTTGGAAAACAACCTTAATGGGCTAAATTTTTACGAATACTCAAAAGGGCTTAATTGTTAAACAAAATGGCATTTTAAGAAAAATCAATGATAAATTTAGTTATAAAAACCAATGGGTCAAATGGTGAAGATTGTGTTCGGTTAATACCATTTCCTGAATTTAACAGGATGAGCATTGAGCAATCTACTAACCATCTAAATATCGTATATAGGAATATATTTTTCATAGCTAAATTTTTCATTCAGTGATCAGTGATTCAAATGATTTGAGAAAAAATAAATAAACATGGTGATTCAACTGTTTGTGATCATAGATTCTCATATCTCAACAAAGTCAAATTTCAAAGTTTTGAAAAGAATGTTTCAAAAACCGTTCAAAATGGTTTATGGCCAACTGTTGTACTAAATTGGGTAAATGGTCCAAGTCATGTCCGATTTCGGCCATTTTCTGCATTGAACATAATGAGGAGTGAGTGACTTAGTGACCATCCAATTGTTGTTACATTAGTTTGGTTGTATAATCATAGTTTTCAAACATCTTTGGCAAACTTGTGATTTTAGAAATGTTATCTCAAATTTCTATCCAAAAGCTGTAATATTGTGTCAAAAAGTGGTACTCTTTTACTAAAAAGTTTTTTTAAGAATATAAAGTTATACTCTTAGATTTCTTAAACATCAATGATTGTCACTACTTATGTTTTTTTGCCAAATTGGTATTTTCAAAATCAAAGTATATCTTTATTATTCTTGAAAGAGTATCATTTTACAAATGCTTTTTGGTGAGTGTTAGTAATCGAGAAAAGACTCGGTCACTACCAATATATCATAGAATAACTCGTAGCATAATATTTGGAAACTTACCAAGCTAACCGGGTCAACATAAGGCATCCTTATGTTGATCGGCCTTATGCTAGGTATAAATACCCCTCTCCACACCTTGGAGAGGGTTGGTTGTTTCATTTTCTCTCATAATACATTTTCCTTCTTTCTCTCTCTAAAGTGTTACAACCCTCCTTTCTCTCTCTAGACTTTCTTTAGCTTATTTGTTAAGTGATTTGACACATCTACAATTGGTATCAGTCGCCATGGGGTGATATCGTGAGTTTGTGTGCGTTTTTATCTTGTTTAGATCGTTCGTTTTGTTGTCTTTTTAGTTTCGTCACTTGAAAATCAAAGCTCAGATTTTTGTGTTTAAAGGTGTTAAAGTTTATGTTTTTAAGCAATATCTAGGTCTAAGATAACTTGTTGTGCAAGAAAAAATCAAGGTAAAACGTCAAAAGGGTGAGTTTTTAGAGATTTTTGTGGAAAAGGTACGTTTTTTTAAGCAGGCGAAACATGTTTTGAATCTAGCGAAACATGTTATGAATCTAGCGAAATACGTATGCAAGCGAAACATGTATGCGAAATATGTTCTCATGTGATTTATAACAGGTTGAAGTTCAAGAGATTTATGTCATTTCTTGAAAATGAAACTTTGCTTAATTTTTCTTAGGTCATGCGAAACATGTCAAGCGAAATATGTATGCGATTTATGTCTTCATGCGATTTATGACAGGTTGTTAGTTCAAGCAAAATACGTAATTGTGTAAAACGAAACTATGTCCAATTTTCATAAACAAGCGAAACATTACATTGTCATATTCCTTGAGAAACATTACAGTGACATATTCCTTGAGAAACATTACAGTGACATATTCCTTGAGAAACATTACACTGACATATTCCTTGAGAAACATTACATTAATCACAAAAAGATTATATTTTCTACAGTTTGTCTTATTTGTAAAATCCCCGTGAAATAATTGGATTTCTTGGTTTTAGTGAAGATTTGTAACATCCCGTGGAATATCAATCTTAATCACCGACAACTACATCCCTTAACACAATCCTCCTTTATCAATGTTCGATCAATCCTTAATCATTTCACTTTTCAATTAAAGCAAGATGACTACTTTAGCAGAACACATAATTGTTGCTGGATCTGAGAACTGTCCTCCAATGCTTGAGAAGTCAATGTACAATTCATGGGCAAGTCATATACGTCTATTCATCAAAGGGAAGAAAAATGGTAGGATGATGCTTGATTCAATCGGAAATGGTCCACTGGTCTACCTAACTATTAAAGAAGATGGGTAGACTCGGCCTAAGAAATACTTTAAACTCACTGAAGCATAACAACTTCAAGATTATTGTGATGTTCAAGCAACAAATATCATTCTTCACGGTCTTCCACTCGATGTGTATGCACTTGTTACTCATCGAGAGGCAGCTAAGGACATTTGGGATCGAGTCAAGCTACTAATGAAAGGCACTAAATTATCATATCAAGAACGTGAATGTAGATTGTACAACTTGTTTGATAAGTTTGCTTATGTTTGGGGTGAAACATTGTATGATTACTACTGGAGATTCTCATAGCTGATCAATGACACGCATACTATTAGGATCATAATGCAGCAAGTTCAAGTTAATACCAAGTTTTTGAATGCTCTTCCACTGGAATAGAGCAAGTTTGTCACTGATGTGAAGTTAGAAAAGAGTTTGTATATCACCAACTATGATCAGTTTTATGCATACCTCAGTCAACATGAACGACATGCTAATGAAGTACGTATCATGTGTAAAAGATATCCGGATCCTTTTGCATTGGTAGCCAACTCTCAAACTCTATACAATCTATCTCAATCTCCACAACATTTAGGTTTTTTAATGTATCCACCCCCTCAACAATTCACACCAGTTTATGCAGCACCTATTCATCATCAACACCATCACACTCCAGTCAATCCACAACAACAATCAGTGTCTCTACAACCATTCATATCTCCACCAGTGACACAACAATCTCAAGCTGAATTTCCTCAATTGGACTTTGGTCTCGCTATTCCTATATTTTAGCAAGGAGAGGATCTGATTGACTGCATCAACAAAGCAATGGCATTCCTATCTTCTATGACATCAAGGTTTCCACTTTCAAACAATCAACTCAGAACGTCTTCCAATCCCATAAATCAGGCAACCATTCAAGATGGGAGAGTCACAGTTCAACAAGTTCAAGGAAGATAAACTCAGAGTTTTGCTAGCATTGGAAACAGAGGAATTGCTACAACCTCAAGGGGAACCTATGCAGCTGGTCAAGCAAAAGTTGTGAAGTGTTATAACTGTCTGGGGGAAAGGCATGTGGCGAAACAGTGCACTCAGCCAAAGAGGCCAAGAAGTTCTGCATGGTTTAAGGAGAAGTTGATGTTAGCCAAAGCACAAGAAGCTGGTCAGATATTGAATGAAGAGCAACTTGCATTCATAGCAGACCCTGGAATAGCAGAAGTTTAAGTTGCTCAGCAGACAATCCCTTAGAATTCAGCCTTCCAGACTAAAGACTTGGATGCCTATGACTTAGATTGTGATGATATATCCTCGGCTAAAGCGGTTTTGATGGTAAATCTTTCAAGCTGTGATTCAGATGTCCTCTCTGAGGTACCATACTCTGATACTTATCTGAATGATATGATTAATCAGGATGTGCAAGAGATTCCGTATTATGAACAAACACATATTGTAGATTTTCCAGATAATGAGATAACTAGTGATAGCAATATCATTCCTTACTCTTAATATCTGCAGGAATCACAAGATGCGGGTATTCAGGATACTAATTCTCCTATGCCAAATGATTTATTGGTTCTATCTTTGGTTGAACAAATGACTGATCATGTAGCTAATTTAGATAACAAAAATCAGACAAATAAAATGGTAAATGAATCCTTAACCGCTGAGCTTGAGAGATACAAAGAACGTTTCACCATTTTTGAACAAAGACAAAATGTAGATTTGAACAAACGTGAACAATTAATAGATTCTCAAATGGATGACTTAATTTGGAATAGAAATGCAAAGTTTGCGGCTTTTCAGCAAGAGATCAATACACTTAAAGAAACTCTTTCTAATCAGGTCAAAGAAAAAGAATCTTTATCAACAACATTAACTGTTTTCAAAACAGAATCTAAATACATTGACAAGGAAATTGTTTTGGAAAACAAAAATAAAGAACTGGAAAATATTCCTTGTAAGTTGTATCGATCTATGCAAGCAATGCATATTTTAACGAAACCACAAGGTTTTTATGATAACACCCACAAACAAGCTCTTGGTTATCAAAATCCGTTCCATCTTAAAAAAGCTTAGCGGATTAAACCAACATTATATGATGGTAGTGTTATTGCTAAGGACAAGATGTGATTTCTGTGATTGAATGAGTGAAGAACATTGATTTTGGAATAAGAGAGTCGATCAAAGATGCTTGATAAACAAAATGATCCAATTTCACTAAAATAGAAAATTAATATTTCTCTAATTGATTATTCAAAGTTAAATAAAATAAAGGAAGATTTTGGTAAACGCTTTGTTACTCAAAAAGAATTGTCTGTAGAACAAGCTTTCTGGTTAAAATATTTGAACTATAATCTTGACACATCTGTTGAGTCACATACACCTGTTAGAATTGAAGCTCCTAGTGAACTTCCTAAGGTAAGTTTGGTAAATGAAAGTCTTAAAAAGCTAAAATATCAACTCGCCAGTTTTGACAAGGTCGTGAAAAATAGAACCACGTCTGATGCTATAACGGCAGGTGCGTGAGGTTTTGAACATACAAAATCTTGTTTTGTAATTGAAATAATTCCATTTCTAAAAGTTTTAAAAGATACATTTAATGCGTTTGATAAAACTATTTTAGATTAAATTACTAAAGTTCAAACTATTTTTAACCAAATAGAAGCGGATGTTGATCAGTGTTTTGTAGACAAAAACGCTTTTGAAATTCAAATCAAACAACTTAGTATTGATAATGATCAACTCTTGAAATAAATCATGTCTCAAGAAATTGTGCATATGCTGTATTCTGTGATATACCGTTAATGTGAAGAGTCATGTGTGAGGCATGAATGCAATAATGGTCCTGGAACATTGAGACAGAGCTTTCTCTCAAAAAGTAAAGATTTTGATTGAAAAAGATGTTTACGATGAACTTTTGAAAAGTTATTTAACACTAGAAAAGCATTGCATCTCTTTGGAATTAACAACTCAACTCAATCAGGAAATAAATGAATTGAAAACTCAGTCATAAGAAATCCAAAATGCTCCTACATTTAATCAATTATTTGAAATAAATGAATTGAAAACTCAGTCACAAGAAAAGGACACAGTCATAAGAAAGTTGAAGGATAGGATTAAATCTTTGAGTGGAAAAGATAGTGTGGAAAATGTAAAGAAAGACATTGATGAGATTGAAACGATAAACATTGAGTTGGAGCATAGTGTGGCAAAATTACTTTCTGAAAATGAAAATTAAAGAAAAGAACAAGAGCATTTGAAATCAATTTACAAAGACCAATTTGACTCAATTAGAAAGGCATGTGTTCAATCCAAAGAACAGCGTACCTCTTTATTTGCTCAAATCAATGCAAAGTTTGTTGAAAATTCGGATTTAAATGCTCAATTTCAAGAAAAGGTTTTTGCTATTACAACATTGAAAAATGAATTAAGGAAAGTTAAAGGGAAAAATGTTGTCGATACTGATGTTTCAAAACCTAGTGCCAGTATTGCTCCAGGAATGTTCAAGCTAGACATAGAACCTATTTCTCATAGACTTAAGAACAATAGGGATGCCCATGAGGTTTATCTTGAGAAGACTACAGAAAATACTGACACCCTTTGTGGACTTGTAGAATGCACCTAAAAACAAAATCCTAGTAAACCTCTATTAGAATCTGCTTGCATGTTTACAAAACACGTTCAGGAATTGTTAGTCTATGTCTCTAAGACATGCCCTAGTTTAACGAAATCATGTGAGAAATTAGTTGTTGTCACACCAATGAACAAGGACAAGAAAGTTAGGTTTGCTGAACCTGTCACATCTTCAAGAAACATTCCCAAGCAGACTGATTCTGCTAGGAGCCAAAAGATTCTAAACAACCCTATCCGTATAGACTTCTACAGGAGAAACACTTACTACTGGTGCTAAAGCGTATCAAAGCCTTCGGCATACAAAGAAAAATAGGAAACTGCGACCACCAAGTAGAAATTAGAAGAATAAAGTAGAACACCCTAGGAAAGTTAAATCTAGTTTAAACAAGATGAATTATGTTTCTGAACCTATCAGTAGTACACATGTTAAGCATTTTGTGAGAAATGCTAAGTTTGAATCTATTTGTGCTATCTGTAACAAATGTTTGTTTGATGCTAATCATGATATGTGTGTTATTGATTATGTGAATGATGTGAATGTGCAGTGTAAATCTAAATCTAAAAGAAATAAAATGAGAAAAGTATGGAAACCTACGGGTAAGGTGTTCAATGAAATTAGATATAGATAAAAACCTACATGTAGGACATTCACTATAGTCAGAAATAAGTGTCGTTTAATATAACACCCTGTGTTTTAGGGTTATTGACGTCGTCAATAAATCCGCAATGTATCTTTTAGTATTGTACGCATTTGTTTAAAATCGTAAACGTTAA
>BQNB010040541.1:0-47332 GCA_026074375.1 Tanacetum coccineum
TCCTTACTCAATAAACATATAATATTAAGGGTTATATTCTTGTGCATCTTTTTCTTTTCTGTCATACATAATCTGCTGGGGTGTATTCGTCTTCAAGATCAGATTTATTCCGCACTAGTAACCAGGTTGTAGGGTGATCGAATCCTACAATAACTATTTGCTTAATTATCAAATGCGTAATCCATAGGAAAGGTCTTGTTTCATTCTTAAAATGCTTTCATGCTTATATTTGTGATACTCAGTGTTAAGGCTTTGACATGATTCACATGATTCTTACATATTTTGTCTTTTATATGTCATCTCATATGAGTTCATAATTTGTCATTTTGATATGGATATATCTATGCTTGATAGTTATTGTACCTTGTTGGCATTCCTTAAGTCTATACGTATTATGTTCTAGTTTATACATGCTTAAACATGGTTTGTATAATCTTTGCATCTTGTCCCTTATATGTCATTGCAACATAATTTATTTGCTACTTTTGCTCTCATGTTATGTATTTTTGGTATACTTGTAGAATTCTAGGATCTTTCTTTTGAAGCCACATTATTTTAATTAAGAACCAAAATTGACAAACAAGCGATGGAACAATATAACAAGTTTGATACTTATTTTTCATAAATAAACAGACTCAAATGCAATAAGAGATTTCGTGCCTATTTGTTTCCTTTGTCGCATATCCTTAGCATCACTTCATTTTCATTTTATGTCTAATCTAAATGATCTTCTTCCTTATGCTTGTGTTTGGTTGAACTACTTGGAACATGCTCTTGTATAAATGTTCTTATTTCTCATATTGTTTATGTCTGAATCCTTGAATAATTGTTTGTAAACTGAATCATTTATGCTTGTGGTTGGTTTTTATGCAATTCATACATCTTCATTTTCATTTTCTTGTTGTATTAAGGAGCGTTTGGAATAATCAAAATATAAAGGGTATAAGCGTTGAATCTTACCCATGAGATTTTGGACTAATCTAGTATGACCAATTGATCAACAATATAAGTGAAAATCAGGGTTATAATTCATTTTGTTCACTACTAGAGGATTTTAGATTTTAGGAACCTTGGCTGCTGCAAGCCGGTTCTGTTTGCAGCAAAGTCGGTTCTATTAAACCAATGAAACCGGCTAGCCGGTTCTACAGTAGGCATTTTTGCCGTTTAGGGTAGTTAACTTTTTAATCTGACACTTAAATTGGATTATTTATACTTGTATTAAGGTCATCCAATAGTTGGTTTTGATCTATCTAGCTCTTAAGTCCTTCTAAAACTCATAGATCTATCCAATATGTCTCAAACGCATACTATGACTTTTTAAGCTAGTTGCAACATATTTCCTCCTCTTCACTTAGCTTAAGGGTACTTATATTTGTGTGTCTATTTGCGAACGTGTTTTGATTGCATACATGTCTATCTATGTGCCTTCTTGTTATGTCATTCATATGATAATACGTGATCGAGTCTCCTTCGCATTAGCTAGTATAAATGTTTGAACTATCATATTGTGAAATGATATTCTTGCTTTTATCTTGTACTAACTCGTTTGGATTTATGTAGGTTGATAAAGATCATTTTTCTTTATCAAGTTAATTTGTGCTCTTTTGTACATCCATGATGCTCTAATCCATTTTTCTCATTATATACATGCATCGTCACTTCTCTATTATTATGCATACATGTTAGTTGCTTGCATTATCATCACCACCTTCTGCCTCATATCTCACTACTCACAAGTTCATCATGTCTATCACCTCAATTGCCTCATCAACCAACAAGGTAAGATTTAGAATTAAACCCTTTTTCTTCCATCAAACTTGAGTATTTCACCGAGTCTTCATTTCAAAAAGAATCATCATCCTTCCTCCACCACCATAACCACAACCTACCAATGGCTCACAAACAATCCAACCCATGAAGGATAAATCACCTTCCATATGTCCCGACACTCATAAGCATCATTTGCCAAAATCCAAGTGAATTTCGTAATGAAATGCGTCTCATTCTCAAACACATCCTTACAACCTATAACAACTTCATCACCTAAACCAACCATGATGATGCAAGTAGTAGGATTATACTTTTTGACATTATCTTCTTCTAATTTACTTTTCTAGGAGTTTATTTTGAGAATCATTTTATACTCTCAAATTGAGTTGCTTATGATTATATCATCTATACTTTGCATCACACACTCATCTCATTATATATGACTTCCTCGAAAGACGAAGTACATATTACACTAATTTTCTTTTGTAGGTTCAAGCATATACACTTTGTGATATATGGCTTACGCATACAAGGATAAAGTTTGCATCATTCATTTTTTTGTAGGTTCATTTTGACACCCTTGAGCAAGGGGGAGAATTCGTCAAGAAATCATATTGGGTCATCTATACACTCGTGGTATATGACATATTTGTCTACAAACAAAAGCTATTATTGCACTAATCGTTTGTTTTGTAGGATTATACTTGACGCCCTCGAACAAGGGGGAGCTTCCGTCGAGCTTTCATAGCATGCATCTTATATACACTTTGTTGTATATATTTAACTCGTCCAAGGATGAATCTAGTTTTGCGCTAACTTTTATTTGTAGCTTTTTAATTGTATCTTGATGCCTCGAACAATGGGGAGCACTCATCAAGGGGGAGCATGCACACATTCATCATCATTTTTACTCTTCAATAATCCTTTGTGTTTCGACCAAAAGGAAAATGTCATTTTCTTCATCATATAGTTATACATTTTTATATGTTGCCCGAAACTAACATTTTTGTAGGTTAAGCTTTCATATTTGATCCATTGACCAGCAATAAACCAAGGACAATCACCTAGGGGATAAAACAACATAAGGTGTTTGAGTAGACATTTAAACTTCACTGGCGATGATGCAAGCTCGCCTTTTCGGGGAGAAATAAAGTTAAACTCCAAGGACACACCCTTTTTGTTTCGACAAAAGGGGGAAAAAGTGTAAATGGAGAAGGTAATGTAAAAGGTATTACAGGGATACAAGTAACTTTTACATTTACTATATATTATGTTTATATATTTTGTCATCATCAAAAAGGAGGAGATTGTTAGTGCAAATATTACGGTATTTAATCTACACATTCACGTTTGTTTTGATAATGACAAAATTATAACTTGTAATACATAACATCAAATGTAAAAGTTACTCGTAATCATATTTTGTCTCAACATACATCAACATCTCTCGACGTCTCGAGTCCTTGTATTTTACAATACAGGTTCGTACATGTTTGTTATGTTGCATTATGATCAAACCTCATTTCACATTTTGCACTTACAAGTAATTTTATAAATATGCATCACTATTCTCATACTTGATAAAATACATTTTATTTTGACAAGTACTCAACTAGACATTTTATTTTACAAATGTTTAGTTACACTTTTAAATATACAAGTTTACTTTTTTACTTTAAGAAAATAAAAATGTATTTTACATCATGCATGACATCATACATATAGTTGACCTTTATGTATTGTCACATCATATCTTTCCAAATCTAGCAATAATCTCTCAAAGATTACAAAAGATTTTTTTGATTCGGATGAACAATAGCCAGTTCCATAGGAGCGTCTGCCGATTCCATTGGATTTACAAGCCGGTTCCATTGATACAGTGTCGCCAGTTCTATTCAGTTTTTCCTATAAATAGAGGACCATTTTCAATCCGTTTTTCATCACTTTTAACATACTTTCTCCACCATTTTTCACACATATAGATCTGTTAGAATGCATCCATAAAACCCCATGATCATAATGCATCTAACTCTCATTTTGTTGTAAGCATACACCCAAAATGATTCACCAAATCAAGCATCAAGATCTTGCCATCTACATCCACCAAAGCAAGAGTCCTTGCCATTTTCATCCATCACCAAGCATATACATAAGAAGATCTACAAGACTAGAGATCTCATGTTATTTATCTTTTTGAAGACTTCCCATCAATGGAAGTTTGTTTAGATCATCATTCATTCATTTGCATTTATAAATCATACATCATGTAATATGTAGAGGTTATATGGGTTATTTCTAGCAGGTTAGAATATGGGTTGTATTGTTGTGTTGAAAGGGATGTTGGGTTGGTTCTACCCTTTGTGTAAGAACCCGGTATTTAGCTTTGTACCGGATAAAGTGTAAGCGACGATGGGTTGGTTCTACTCGGTGTGTAAGAACTCGGTATCTAGCTTTGTATCGAAAAAAGTATAAGCAACGTTGTGTAAGGCTTTCTCCGCCGATAAGGGAGCTTGTTGATCTAGTAAAGTAACTCTCGAGTTGGGTACTCGAGGAGTGGAGTAGGGCGGAGAGGAGCTCCGTGATCGAACCACTATAAATCATCATGTTCTGTTTGCTTTCTCTTTACATACCATCATTTCCTTATGTTTTAATTATGCTTATGTTGTGGATTCATGTTTGTGCTTGTGTTGTGATTAATTGCTTTATATTGTCCTAATAGTTGGTACTACTCATATTAAGTCACGATTGTTTGGGTATTTGATATGAAAATTTCAAGATTTTAATCGGAAACGTATTCACCCACCCCCTACGTTTTCCACACTTGATATTATGTTAAGAGATAATGCTCTAACAGAGCTTAGAAAGAAATTTGAAAAATCTGAAAAAGAAAGAGATGATTTAAAACTTACCTTAGAAAAGTTTGAAAATTCATTTAAGACTTTAAGCAAACTGTTAGATAGTCAAATAAGTGATAAGTTTAAGTCTGGTATGGTATATGATAGTCAAGTATTTAATAGTCAAGTGTTTGATCGTCAGGTAAATGATAAGTACAAAACACGTAAAGGGTATCATGTTGTTCCCCCTCCCTATTTTGGGAACTTTGTGGCCCCTAAACCTGATTTGGTACTTGCTGATGAGGATGAATATGTATTCAGTGAGTCAGTGACTAGTGTACCTGTAGCTGCAACTAGTAAAGCTAAGACTAGTAAGTCAAAACCTAAGTCTGTTAGTAAACCACTTATTGAAGACTGGATATTTAACAGTGAGAATGAGAATGTGACTGAGTCTACGTCTAGACAGAGAAAACCTAGTAATGCTAAAGTAGAATTTGTTAAATCTAATGAGCATGTAAAATCACCTAGGGAGTCTGTTAAGGAGGTAGAGAACAATAAGCAAGCTAAATATCCTAGGAAAAAACAGTCAAAGTCCAAGAGGTAACAAGAGAAACTGGAATAATTTGATGACTCAGAAATTAGGAAGTGATTTTGAGTTTAAAAATAAAGCCTGCTTTGTATGTGGTAGTTTTAACCATTTGATCAAAGATTGTGATTTCTATGAAAAGAAAATGGTGGAAAAACCTGTATGGAACAATGCAAGAAGGGTGAATCACCAAAATTCTTAAAGAATGACTCACCCTCATCCAAAAAGAATTTTTGTTCCAAGAGCAGTCTTAATGAAATATGGCCTTAAAACACTTAATACTGCTAGGCAAGACTCTTCAAGAGGAGCAGTATCAGTTAATACTGCCAGACCAATTAATACTGCCTACCCAAAATCAATAGTGAATAGTACAAGGACAACATCAATTTTTTTTAATAGAGCACATTCACATGTTAGAAGGCCCTTTAATAAGTGTACAATAAATAAGAACAGTAATTTCAATGAAAAAATTAATATTGTTAGGGAAAATGTTACTACTGTTGGTCCAAAAGCATTAGTAAGTGATAATAAAGGAAACGAGGCTAATGTTGTTAACGCCTCAGCATGTTGGGTTTGGAGACCAAAACACAAAGTTTTAGATCATGTCTCCAGAAACAATGGTGCATCAATGTCCTTTAAAAGATTTAACTATTTTGATGCACAAGGCAGATCCAAGTCTGTAATGGCTTGGGTCCCCAAGAGAGTCTGATTTTCTTACTTTTTGTGAAGGGCAATCAAAGCTAGAATTGCAGGAAAAATGAGTCATTAACAGTGGATGCTCTAGGCACATGACTGGAAACAAGTCCTACCTCTCATATTATGAAGAAATTGATGGTCAATTTGTTGCCTTTGGTGGAAACCCCAAAGGAGGTAAGATTACTGGAAAAGGTAAAATCAGGACAGGGAAATTGGATTTTGAAGATGTTTACTTTGTTAAGGAGCTTAAGTTTAACCTTTTTAGTGTCTCACAAATGTGTGACAAGAAGAACAGTGTCCTTTTTACTGACACTGAATGTGTTATTTTGTCTTCTGACTTTAAGCTGCTTGATGAAAGTCAAGTCTTGCTTAGAGTTACCAGAAAGAATAACATGTACAGTGTTGACTTAAAGAATATTGTTCCTTCAAGAGGTTTAACTTGTCTCTTTGCAAAGGCCACATTAGATGGGTCTAATCTTTGGCATAGGAGGCTGGGGCATATAAATTTCAAAACTATGAACAAACTTGTTAGGGGAAATCTTGTAAGAGGTTTACCTTTAAAGATTTTTGAAAATGATCATACATGTGTTGCTTGTCAGAAAGGAAAGCAACATAAAGCCTCTTATAAGACCAAAACTGTGAGCTCAATCAGCCAACCTTTACAAATGTTGCACATGGATTTATTTGGTCTAACTTTTGTAAAGAGTATAATGAAAAAGATGTACTGCCTAGTTCACAGATGATTTTAGTAGATTTAGTTGGGTTTTCTTTTTAGCAACTAAGGATGAGACCAGTGGGATCCTTAAGGCTTTTATAATAGGAACAGAAAATCAAATAAATCACAGAGTTAAAATAATCAGATGTGACAATGGAACTGAATTTAAGAATAAGGAAATGAATCATTTCTGCGAGATGAAAGGGATTAAGAGAGAATTTAGTGTTGCTAGGACTCCACAACAAAATGAAGTAGCTGAAAGGAAAAATAGAACACTAATAGAGGCTGCTAGGACTATGCTAGCTGATTCAAAGTTACCTACTACCTTTTGGACTGACGCAGTTAATGTTGCTTGTTATGTACAGAATAGGGTATTGGTAATTAAGCCTCACAACAAGACCCCTTATGAACTTCTTAATGGTAGACCACCAATAATAAGCTTTATGAGACCATTTGGGTATCGTGTTACTATTTTTAACACCTTAGATCACCTAGGTAAGTTTGATGGGAATGCTGATGAGGGATTCTTTGTTGGGTACTCTGTTAATAGTAAAGCATTTAGAGTATTTAATAGTAGAACCATGATAGTAGAGGAGACCTTGCACATTACTTTTCTTGAAAATAAACCTAATGTTGCAGGGAGTAGACCAGAATGGCATTTTAATATTGATACACTGACAAAATCTATGAATTATAAGCCAGTTGTTGCAGGGAATCAAACTAATGGTAATGCAGGTACCAAAGAAAGTATAGATGCAGGTCAAGCTGGGAAGAAGACAGTACCTAGTCATGAGTATATACTGCTACCATTATAGACTCCTGATTCACCTATCTCTTCTAGTCTTAAGAGCTCAGATGATGAAGTTGCTGATGATACTAGAAAGAAATCTACTAAGGATCCAGCAAATGAAGGTGTAAAGAGTGATCAAGATATAAGAGATGAGTTTGAAAGATAATTTAAAAAGATGATTATTCAAGAGAAAAAGCTGAAATTAACATTAACAGCACTAACAGTGTTTCTGCTGTTAGTTCTTCTTCGATATGATCTTACCTACTTTTTCTTGATGTTCTCACGTACCCCGTTTTCCCGTAAAAATTTTAAATTTTTAAGTTTATATATATAACTTAAAAAAATTGTGTGTAGAAAAATGTTGAAAAATATAAAGTAGTTGATAAAAATAATAAGTCTTTTGACACGAATGTAGGTTTTCTGTTGGTGGGAACAAAAGTAAATTTTAACCCGATCGGTTTTATATCTTAACTTTCTCTTTAACGTAAATAGATTGAAATTTGCTAATCTTTTATACAAGGAGCTATCAAACGCAAGTCTAGCTTAAAAAGTCAAGACTTTGCAAATTCCCATAATTGATTTTAAATATGCAAAGATCGATTTATTAGGCTAAGCATTCACGAGTTTCTTTATTAGAAATTTTAAATTGTGAATAACAAGAGATGATAGAGTAGAATATAAGTTTTGATGCTAAACATAGAATAGTTGGATTTCTTTAAGGCTCATAAGTGTTAATTGTGGTTTTTTCTCCCATTAGCTTGTTTCACCTTTATATATAATTGTTTAATAAATAGAGTTATGCGGTTTTTTGGTTAATAATTAGTTAATAGAAATTTTCTTTAGTTCCTTTGTGATTAAGATGAGTATACATCAGAAATACTTAATTTGGCATACTATATGTATCACATGAATAAATATTTTGCTTATCACTTAAAGAGCCTTAGGGTATATATGTCTATCAACCTCTAGGGTTTGAAGATCCAGAGTTCCCTGATAGGGTTTATAAGGTAGAAAAGGCATTATATGGTCTACATTAAGCTCCTGGAGCTTGGTATGAGGCTTTATCTACCTATTTATCGGATAATGGATTTCAAAGAGGTCAAATAGATAAAACTTTGTTCATTAAAAGGGTTAAAGGTGATATTTTACTAGTTCAAGTATATGTTGATGGATATCTTTTTGATTACTAAGAAAGGAATTATGCACTGAGTTTGAGAAATTGATGCACAAAAAGTTCCAGATAAGTTCTATGGGTGAGCTCACTTTCTTCTTAGGATTGCAGGTGATGCAAAAGGAAGATGGGATTTTTATTAGCCAAGACAAGTATTGTAACACCCCCATTTTTACAATATAGCAGCGGAAGCTAATCTGGGGTATTACTTCATTGTAACACCCCCAAATTGGGTCGCAGCGGAATGTATTTTTGGGAGCGTTACTTCATGATCCCATTGCACAAGTCAGGAGAGAACGACTTTCTAACTGAGTCGTTTGAATGAAAATCTTGTAAATTTAGTCTCCAAGGACATCATAGTATGTCATAATTATTTCTCCTAGGAAAAAATGATGTTAAAAGTGTCAACATTAAAGTTGGTGAGTTCATAGGTTTTTGTAAGTATGCATGTAAATCCCAAAACTATATATATAGGTTTACTGTGTTACAAGATTCGCCCATACAAGACTTGCAACGCATAAACCTACATATATAGGTTTACTTATATAAAATCCCAAAATGTTTCAAGTATATATATTGTAATGAACACGATATCCCAAAATGTTTCAAGTAGATATTATAATGAACACAATATCCAAAAATGTTTCAAGTAGATATTATAATGAGCACAATATCCCAATTAGTTTCAAGTATGTAAGAGAAATGATTATGATTACTCTAAGTTCATGGAACTGCGACGTAGACTTACAAGTATGCCACTTTATTCAAGGCACGGTAAAAATTCATTAGTATCCAGTGTTGGCCCTGTAGACACTAATCCAGTCGTAATCCAACATGATATAACGTTCGTTAGTTCAATCTCGAACTAGTGAGAGCTAATCACCCTAACGGGGGTTGTCAATCCCCAATAGACCTATTTTATAACATTTGCGCTCACCCTCCAAGTGATTTACAGTTCATGAAACCTAAACTAATCTATAATTATTCGAGTAAAAGTCAAGTATGTGTTTACGTCCAAGAAGTAAACCAAGTATTGTATCTCATCGCAAGACAAGTAAAGAAGTGTATAAATTAATTTGTAATCAACCATGTAAATGCATTTGTAAACAAGCATGTTCTCACCCCAAAACATATAAAACGAAATCATGTAAAACGTGGGGTTATGAACTCACCTCGAGTGAGCTAATATTAAGTATACACACATATGCGTCCGATCTATCGCCGAATGCAACCTAATCAATATAGGTCGTATGAGTACTCGAGTTTGTTGTCTAACAACTACCATATATATTCTTATGTAGTTATAATTCATACTATCGTTCGGGCTATCATAATTAATGAGTCTTTGACATGCGTACGAGGAGTTAGGATACTTTAAATCGTATATCCAAAAACTCGTCTTACGCCATCCGTAAGAGGCCTCCATTATGTCATTCCTGGTAATATAGCCACCTTGGTAACTATTACCTTTATATCTATATAGCTATATCACCATTTAATCGTTTAGGAAATATATTTATATTGGTAAAAACGTTTATTAATTAGCATTTTATCAAAAATGACATAATTCTGTCGTTTTTTATTCGTTTCTCGGTTTCTTTTTCCCACGCTTTTGTAGTAAGACGAGTGATCATAAAATCACATTTTTAGGTTTTCATGATTCTGAGGTGAATAGTGATTTTACTGTTCATCACAGCTATAAACTCGTTTTTATGTTTTAATTAGCGTAAAACTTATAAACGTCGTATCTTATTCGTTATAGCTCCGTTTTTAGCGATTCTTTCAAGCATGATCTTGAAATTAAAAGTTTTATCATATTATTTATGTTTTACAAAGTATAAGTTTCTGCCATGAATAGTAACTTTTATAAAAATAGTTTTATAAAAGTATTTACTATCGTAAACTTGTAAATAGCGTATCTTCTTCGTTATTAATCGGTTTTTTGAGTTCTTTATGACCCCGATCCTTGTGACATGTAGTATTTTTATTAAGTTAAAATACTTATGTAATTTTTCGAATAAAAATAGCCCCTAGATAAAATTCTTATAAAGTGTTTAAAACTTGTTTTTAGTATCTTTTAGGCTTTTCCACTGTGTTACAAAACCCCCCCCACCTCCCCCACAATCCTCTCCAATCATTAGAACCCTTAATATCTTATGTTTTACATATATTAGGTCCATTAGTTCATATTTTTCCCAAGTTTTCAAGATAACAAGTGTTCTAATCTCACTTTTAATCAAAACTTATTAAAGAAACCCTAAATGGTGATTTAACTATATAAACATGTAAACACATAAAAATGATAAAAGTGAAGACATAAAGGTTTATAGCTAACCTTATAGTGATGTATGATGATAAGAAATAAGTCCTAAACCCTTGTTTAGACTTTAAACACGAGCATTAGGTTTAGAAACCCTAATCTTTCTTTCTTTCTTTAACACTTGAAAATGATTATCCAACACTTCAAATCACCTTGAGGTATCTTAGATATGATGTATGAGAGCTTGTATGGTCTTATAAAATCAATGTATGGATTTGTTTGGGTTGGGCTTTTGAGCGTGGGTTTTGAAGGTGGAGAGTAGAGTTATAGTTTTGTTTTTGGTTAAGTGTTTTGAGGTGAGAGTGTTATGCTAGTGATATTATATTGTGTAGAGATATTTATCAATCACCAAGTCCAAGAGTTAGTGATAAGAAGAGAGGTGGAGCTTAGGAAAGCACAAGGAAGCTAAGGTGAGAAAATATCTTGATATTTAGGGAGTTAGTCATCACCCTTGATATTTCTTGGTTTTATCTCCTCAAATCTGGCCACGTGGGCATATGTAAGATGGTATTTGATAAATTTTGAGTATTGGGTATAATCGTGGGTATTTGTTGAAGCGTAGATAGGTTTTGGTATTTTCGGGTATGCCTAAACGCATTTTATCATGAAACGTAACCACTTTACGTAACTAATAAAAATAAAATGAACAAAGTTAATAATTATCCTCAAAATAATTACATAACACTTGCTGATGTAGTACATGTAATTGTTTGATGCCGTTTACATTGAAAGATAATTTTAGCTACGCGATTTATGCTTAAACTTTTATGATTTAAAAGAAATGCGTACAATACTAAAAATAACTTGTGAATTTATTGACGTCGTATATGACCCTAAAACACAGGGTGTTATAGTCTCCCCCCGTTAAATGAGCCTTGTCCTCAAGGCTTAAGATGCGGCACTTGACGACGGTACTGTTTTTGTGAAGAGGTGTGGATATTTCTTTTGAAATTGATCCTCGTGATCCCATGTAACTCAGGGCCTTGCCTAGAGTTCCATCGAACCTTGGCAATTGGGTTACGGCTTTGCCTCAATTGTTTGACTTCTCAGTCCATGATCTCTATAGGTTTCTCGACAAAATGGAGTTTTTCATCCACATGGAGTCCTTCCAACGGAACGACTAATGGATCGTCGGGATAATACTTCTTCAAATTGGATACATGAAACATATTGTAAACCCTGCTCAGCTCTTGCGGAAGCTTAAGTTTGTAAGCAACGGATTCAACTTGTTCCAACACCTTGAAAGGTCCAACCTATCTAAGGTTTTACTTCCCCCGTTTGCCAAAGCGTACCTCTCCTTTCTAAGGCGCTACCTTAAGCATAAACAGGTTGTAAATCTTGAAATTCTACTGACTTCCGTCTCACATCGGCGTAATTCTTTTGGCGGCAAGTTTGATAGCGAATTGTCCTAGAGCGACTAGGGATGTGTCTCGGCTTCTTGGCTTAGGATTTGGTATAAAATGACGTCGACTTTATAGTAAGATGGTGTAAGAGTTCACTTAGTTATTATGATTATTAGTTTGGTTCCTCAGGATACATACATTTTATGAATACGCACTCAAAACTTGACATAAGTAGAAAATTGTTTCCTGACAAAGAGTTTTAAGGTGACTACTCTCAGCATGGCATGGTCCTTCCTAAATTATACATAGGTGATCAAATTATGTATATTTGAGGACTAACGATGTAATGCTCATTTTTGTCAAATGTGTTATAAATGATTGCAAAATTAGAAAGTTCAAAAGTAAAAGTAGACAAAGATTTTTTGCGTACGTTAAATTGATTGATAATGAAATCATTCGGTACAATAGAAATTTAAGCGAAAGTACAACGAGAATTCTTAAAGAAATGAAGTCTAAGCATTGGTATTATCTTCCTTGTCGTCAAGGTCTTGATTGGTTTCTCCTCCTACTAAGGCAAACACCTTTCCACGTATTTCAGTACCTCTAGCTTGGTTTCCATTCTTTAACTTCAGGCAATCACTCCTATAGTGCCCTTGATTCCCACATTCATAGCAAGTAAGGGTTCTTTGATTGTTAGTAGCAGCGTAACTCCAACAGTCTCTGGTCAGATAACCGACCCTCTTGCAGTTTGCACATTTTATAGTGCATGGGCCATTGTGATGAAACTTGCACTTGTTGCCACAGTGTAGAGTTCGATACTTTTCTTTTCACCAGTCCAGTGGATTGCTTGTACTACATTCTGCCTTCTTTTTGTTTTTTTAGGAAGTTGTTGTTGAGCTTGGTTGTTGTTATCAAGTTTCCTCTTGTTCTTAGCTTGTCTTTCAGCAAATGTGCTAATTTTCTTATCCATTAGTTCGGTGGCGAACTCAATGGCATCTTGCATAGTCTTCGGCTTAGTTGCCATCACACTGCCATGGATCATGTCGGGTAAGCCACCGACATATTTCTCAACCTTGTCCGACTCTTCCAGAAACATCCGATCGCACATTAGTGCCAGTTCTTAGAAACGTTGGCTATGGGTTACCACATTGTTACCCTTCACCTTCAAATTACACATTTCGAACTCCAGTTTCTTAATTTCGCCCCTTGGGCAGTATTTGTCTGTCATTATCTTTTTTAGTGTCCTCCATGGCATTGTATGGGCAGCTTCAGGAGTAGTGGTCTTAACATGGGAGTTCCACCATGTAAGAGCATTTCCTTGCAGGGTACACGTAGCAAATTTGACCTGGCATGCTACTGTACAGTTGCTTATGCTGTAAACAGACTCTATCTTTTCAAACCACTGAGTGAGTCTGACAACTCCCTTAGTGCCCTTGAAGTTCAAGGGTTGGCATTTTAGAAAGTCCGGGTAGGTGCATTCATGAGCAACTTGCATAGGCCTTCTGGCACCCATTCCGGAAGTATGGCTATCATCGCCATTTCTGGTTGCATCACATGCTGCTAGTGCAGTAGTAATGCCTTCGTTAATCATTGCCTGAATTTGGGCATTGGTGACAGATGTAGTGGTATGAGTGTCTGTGACTGGTGTTGGTGTTGCACCTGGGTTTAACCTCGTGGTCCTTCTCTTTGGTGCCATTTTCTTTAAATAAAAAAGAAAACATAATACTCGTTAGATTTCATAAAATCATAACTATGACATAACATATACACATTAAATAAAATGAGATCACATCATACAGTGAAATGTACAATCGCGCGTCGCGGCTCTCTCGCGAACATGGTATAGCAGAATCGAATTTATTTATATAAATTCGGATTTATAGATAACGTAATCGTCCATTTCTTATATAATTGGAAAAACCATACATGTTCGGTTCAGATAAATGATTCCTATCGCTAGGTTACAACAATGATAAATCAACCTAGAGCCCTACTAGCCGGGAGTTACCCGTAATACTTAGTAGGCTATACAACATAGCTAAACAAAAGACAAAAGATCCATACCAGATAGCTACTCAAAACAAAAGATCTATACCGTCTGCTAGCTGGGAGTAACCCATAAAAACTAACAAAACTGCATAGTAGCTACAATCTAACCAAGTCTAGGAATGGGCTACCCGTGTCTCCAGCCTCCAGGGCCTGGGTACGCATGATATGCCAAACAGCAAAATCATCTGCAGCCTGACGCTGCCACTCGTGGCGACGCACCTCAGTCTCTAATATTGTAACTCGTGCCTCTAATGCCCTGCAGTAAGCTTCAGACCTAGTCAAGGCTGACGGGTTCATACTTCTTGCTCGTAAGAAGTTCTCTCTCTCCTCTACCTTAATCTCATCTCTCAGCTGTACGATCCTTCTGGATCTGATGTTCGTGAGTAAAAACTCCGAACTCTTTACAACGAACATATACCTTGGTAACTGGCCCTCTTGTTGACCATCTCTAAGGCGGGTCATCATTCTCATCTTATTATCTTGAAACTGGTCTCCAAGTGTCTGCAAGATGTAAATCGACTCTATGGGCCATAGTGGGTCCTGGCTGTCTCGCAGCTAGTTAGCAGCAGCAGAACTCTCCCAACCTCACAATAGTCTAGGAGTAGTATGTAGTACCTCTTCGAGGCGGCTGTGTAAGGCCTCGGGATATATCAGCTTGCGGTAGTGGATGGTACAGGCAGTGGTAATAGGTACAATGGTGGTTGTCCCCGATTGGATGTAGTGATGATAGGTGGGATTGGTGTTGTTAGCTCTCATCTGAGCTGGTGGCTCTATTACATGGGGGTCGGATACGTGGGGATAAAAGAATGGTGGTAGTGGAGGTGTAGGTGGCTCATCCTCAGCTGGCACTAAGTCCTCACGGTGCCTCAGGCTTTGGAATGTACAAAGGTATATGATCTCCAGCTCTATGGGAATCAGGTAACATACTATGGCGAAACATGGTGCCATGCTCCAACGACTATTCGGGCATGCCTCCCTCGTAGGATCGCAGACGGAATACTTAAATCGTGCCTCAGAGTGAACAGAAGTATAGGTAATAGCGGAATCAGCTGACATGACTACGTGACTAGCAGAAATAACTTAATGAGTATATTATATAAGGCTCTTATAGTAATATACATTTATATCATAACATGTATATCAATCATGCATGCATCTAGCCTAACCGACTAATGCACAATTAGTGTATGTATGTCCCGTGAAAACCCCTTTATATGAATGCAATGTTTGAAAACGGTTATAGTCCAGCGAAAACATTTGACCTGGTTCTCTATAACCTTGGCTCTTGATACCAATCTGTAACACCCCCAAAATTGGGTCGCAGCGGAATGTATTTCCGGGAGCGTTACTTCATGATCCCATTGCACAAGTCAGGAGAGAACGACCTCTAACTGAGTCGTTTGAAAAGAAATCTTGTAAATTTAGACTCCAATGCACATCAAGTATGTCATACATCTATTTCACCTGAGAAAAATATGCTTAAAAGTGTCAACATTAAAGTTGGTGAGTTCATAGGTTTTTGTAAGTATGAATGTAAATCCCAAAACTATATATATAGGTTTACTGTGTTACAAGTTTCGCCCATACAAGACTTGCAACGCATAAACCTACATATATAGGTTTACTTATATAAAATCCCAAAATGTTTCAAGTATATATATTGTAATGAACACGATATCCCAAAATGTTTCAAGTAGATATTATAATGAACACAATATCCAAAAATGTATTCAAGTTAGATATTATAATGAGCACTTATTCCCAATTAGTTTTCAAGTATGTAGAGAATGATTATGATACTCTAAGTTATGGAACTGCGACGTAGACTTACAGTATGCCACTTATTCAAGGCACGGTAACAATTCATTAGTATCAGTGTTGGCTGTAGACACTTATCAGTCGTAATCCAAACATGATATTAACGTTCGTTAGTTCACTCTCGAAACTTGGGAAGAGCTAATCACCCGAACGGGGGTTGTCAATCCCCAATAGATCTATTTTATAACATTCGCGCTCACCCTCCAAGTGATTTACAGTTCATGAAACCTAAGCTAATCCATAATTATTCGAGTAAAAGTCAAGTATGTGTTTACGTCCAAAAAGTAAACCAAGTATTGTATCTCATCGCAAGACAAGTAAAGAAGTGTATAAATCAATTTGTAATCAACCATGTAAATGCATTTGTAAACAAGCATGTTCTCACCCCAAAACTTATAAAACGAAATCATGTAAAACGTGGGGTTATGAACTCACCTCGAGTGAGCTAATATCAAGTATATCACGCAAAATGCGTCCGATAATCGCCGAATGCAACCTAATCCAATATAGGTCGTATGAGTACTCGAGTATGTTGTCTAACAACTACCATATATCCTATTTGAGTTATCATCATACTATCGTTCGGCTATCATAATTAGCGGTCATGACATGAGTACGAGGAGTTAGGTTACTTTAAATCGTTAAATCCAACCAATCGTCAATAGCATCCGAAGAGGCCTCATTATGAAATTCCCTAGTAATATAGCACTTTGGTAACTATAACACATATATATCTATATAGCTATATCACCATCTAATCGTTTTAGCGAAATCATATTTATATGGTAAAAACGTTTATAATTACGCCTTTTAGCAAAAATGACATAACTTCGTCGTTTTTAGTCCGTTTCTTGCGTTTCTTATGCCCACGCTTTCGTAGTAAGACGAGTGATCATAAAATCACATTTTTAGGTTTTCATGATTCTGATGTGAATAGTGATTTTACTGTTCATCACAGCTATAAACTCGTTTTTACGTTTTAATTAGCGTAAAACTTGTAAACGTCGTATCTTATTCGTTATAGCTCCGTTTTTAGTGATTCTTTCGAGCACGATCTCGAAATTAAAAGTTTTATCATATTATTTATGTTTTACAAAGTATAAGTTTCTGCCATGAATAGTAACTTTTATAAAAATAGTTTTATAAAAGTATTTACTATCATAAACTTGTAAATAGCGTATCTTCTTCGTTATTAATTGGTTTTTCGAGTTCTTTATGACCCCTCGATCCTTGTGACATGTAGTATTTTATAAAAGTATAAAATACATATGTAATTTTTCGAATACAAACAGCCCCCTAAGATAAATTTCTCAAAAAGTGTTTAAAACTTGTTTTTAGAACTTTTTAGCTTTACCACTTTGTTACAAATCCATTAGAACCCTTAATATCTTATGTTTTACATATATTAGGTCCATTAGTTCATATTTTTCCCAAGTTTTCAAGATAACAAGTGTTCTAATCTCACTTTTAATCAAAACTTATTAAAGAAACCCTAAATGGTGATTTAACTATATAAACATGTAAACACATAAAAATGATAAAAGTGAAGACATAAAGGTTTATAGCTACCTATAGTTGTTGTATGATGATAAGAAATAAGTCCTAAACCCTTGTTTAGACTTTAAACACGAGCATTAGGTTTAGAAACCCTAATCTTTCTTTCTTTCTTTAACACTTGAAAATGATTATCCAACACTTCAAATCACCTTGAGGTATCTTAGATATGATGTATGAGAGCTTGTATGGTCTTATAAAATCAAGGTATGGATTTGTTTGGGTTGGCTATTTGAGCCGTGGGTTTTGAGGAGAGAGTAGAGAGATAGTTTTAATTTTTGATTAAGTGTTTATGAGAGTGAGAGTGTATGCTAGTGATATATATATAGTGTAAGAGATATTTATCAATCACCAAGTCCAAGAGTTAGTGATAAGAAGAGAGGTGGAGCTTAGGAAAGCACAAGGAAGCTAAGGTGAGGAAATATCTTGATATTTAGGAGTAGTCATCACCTTGATATTTTTGTTTTATCTCTCAAATCGGCCCACATGGGTAAGTAGATGGTATTTGATAAATTTTGAGTATTGGGTATAATCGTGGGTATTTGTTGAAGCGTAGATAGGTTTTGGTACTTTCGGGTATGCCTATATCCATTTGGACATTTTTTTGTGCTTTTTGTTCCGTGATCCTAAAAGTTATCAATGAATAATGAAAGCAATACATTATGCCACACATGAATAAGTTCTAAGTTGTAAATTAGGAAAATTATAAAAAATAAAAAAATATGTTTAAAAAATGGGAAAAAGAGGTGTTTTAAAACTTGTGATTTCTTAACTCTCCCCACAAAAGACTTTGCTACTTTTTAAAGGATTAGTTTGGGGAAGTTTTGAGGTATTTGATTTTAGAGCATATAATATTGCGTGAGGACATGATAAAAGAAAATTTTGTAAAAAAGAATTTTATTTTTTTGATTATTTTTCTATTTTTATGACTTTTTAAAGTTTTTAACAAAACTAAATGATTAAAAATACCAAACTATGAACTAAAATTCTAAGAAAATTACTAAAAATAGATTAAGCTACAAGGAATGCAGGAAAAATACTAACTAGGAGAATGCTTAAATGAATAAGCCCAGAAAAAGCCATAAAGCACGTAAAGTGCTTATTATAAAAAGAACTCAAAAAGGTAATAAACGATTTGATGTTGCACCTTAGGACGTAAAAGTCCCAAGGGCACGTTGGTTTGTGAGTGTGGTGTTGAGGTGTATAAAAGGTTGAGGAGGGTTGAGGTCAGAGGTTCGAGCCTTGCTCGCTTCTGACTTCCTCTCTTCCCTTTTTTTATTTTTTTGCAAAAACTCAAAAAAAACAAAGTTGTAAAATAGCTCTAAATAAGCAAAATTTGTAAAAGCAACTTTTTGTAAAAACTACTAAATAAGCCAGAAATCAGCTAAAAACTTGATAGATTATACTAAAAGAACTTATTTGCTTTTTACTTTAACTAAGGCAACTAAAGAAATTGATTAAGCCCTAATCTGAACTAAATAAGCTACAAACTACTAAAAACTAACCTAATGAACAAATATAAGCAGGAATTAATCAAAAGAAAACAAGCCATAAGCTGAAAATTCAAATAAGTACTTAGGACAAAAATGGCAACCAAACAGTCCAAACTTGGCTTTTTGAGCTTATTTTTAAGACAGAAAATAGATCCTTATGGATATATAGCTTATACCACCCTATAGCTTGACCTTTAAGCTACTTTAAACAGCTTTTAGAAACCATTTTTGAAAATTAAATGCTCAAAGAAAAAGCTGATTGAAAACTGCTTATATACTCAGTATGTATTGAGTTCACTTTTTGTTTTGAAAAGGCAAAATGCTGATTTTGAGCTTAAAAACAGATGGGCAAATAAGCAAGTTATACTATAATAAGCTCAAACATATGAAATCTAGCCTACAATCTACTAGCATACTAAATTTCAGAAGCTAATAACTACTTTTACTTGCTGATTTTTTTTGGTTTGAAAATGGCTTTTAGACTTTTTAACTATGTTGATGCAATTGACATGAACTTGACCAAATCATAAATTTATCAAATGCAGGCCTAAGGACTTGAAATCTACACATTTATAACACCAAACTAATGATAATTGAATGAACAAAAACAACTAGAAAAGATTAAACCTTAAAGAGCTTATGGATTTGAGCTTATGGCCACAGATCCTAACTAACTTCTTACTAACTTTTGAAAACTAAAATAAGCCTAACAAAAGCCTTAAATCCAGATCTTATAAACCTAAGTTTGAGGTTTGAATTCAATTTAAAGAACCAAATGATCCTAAACAGTACTAACTAAAGTTAATACTGTTTGAACCAAACACCCCTTTACAACTCCTTAAACCCATATTAAGCTTATAGTTTTGAGATTTAAAGCAAAATTTGCAAATACCAGATAATAAATAGCTAAAATCAGACTTAATGAACAAAATTAAGCAACCAAATAAACCATAACAATAAGCTAACAAATTATGCTAATATTTTTGAATTTTTTCACTGTTTTATAGAAATAACAAGCAAGTTAAGTTCTAAGCTAACAATCAGACATAATAAGCATTTAGCATCTATAATAAGCAACAATAAGCTAGATTAAATAGCAATAAGCAAGTAATAAGCAGTATTAAGCTAATTTGCAATATTAAAGCTATAAAAAGTAAATTGAGAACTTACATAAGCCTTTGCATAAACAAGGCTATAAAATGCTCTTATGAGCTAATCAACAAGCTCTAGCTTATCTATGATAAGCTAGTGTGGTCCTGAAAACCCATCCAAATATGGTTTCCCTTCCATTTTAAGCTGAGGTAATTTGAGAGTGGATTTGAGTGTAAATAAACTCATTCAAGATTTAAGAGCTTAAATGAGTATCTAACTAGCTTGAGAAGTATATTAGACAGTTTATTAAGAGCTTATTGAAACTTATCAAACCATATTGCATATTAAGTAAAAACGGATTAAAACACAAGATTAAAAGTAAACAGCAAATTTTATTGATGAAAACGAATTACAAAGCTTTTTAAATAAAAATTACAAGGATTAAATGACAATAAGCTAAAAACTACAATAATCTAAAAGCTACTTCTACACTACTCCTATATTAGCTAACTAGATGCCTCTATGAGTGAGTGAGCTCCTTTATTTATAGGCAAGAGGGAAGGTTCTAGGTCTCTGCACGCTCCTCTTGATCTTGACCTTTTATCTCTAACTGAACATTTGATCTCAAATATTAGCCCTTGGATGAGAGTTTAGCACACGGATTGCCAGCATGGCAATCCCACCTCTTTGGAGCCCTTGTGCTTCTTTTGCACTAAATTCAGTGTAAATATCCCAATTAAGTGTGTTTCTTTTGAGCACGCATGGCAATCTCTTGACAGAAGTAACCAATCATAATCATTGGTGACATTTTGGCTTTATGAGATGGAGCATAGTTTTTGGAATCTTTGAGGCCACGTTGGACAAGTAAGAGAGTGAGTTAATTGCATTTTTATTGGGTAATTTTGAGGATGGTGAATTGGGGGAGACTGTGAACATTAAAAACTGATTTTCCCGCCCCCCAATTCCTTTTAATTCGTTGATATGTTTGACCCGGGTTAAAATGGAGGGTTGACTTGGGTTGTGTTTTTATATAAAAGGGTTTGGGCTGTGGGATTGCTTTGGGCTCGGTGGATTAAAAGGGGTAAGGGTTAATGGCTATTTATAAGGACTTAACGACCGTTAGTCCTTAGGTGTTAAAGGACCAACAATGTTATTCATTTAGAGCTTTTGGTGAAAATAAATTTAACAATAAGGGTTTTCTTGGTATTTTGAATGTTTTGTCATTATGTGGTTGACCAAGGTTTGATCGAGGTTTGACCAAGGTTGACTTTTTGTTGACCATTTGCTAGAAAACTTCCGGCTCTTGTGCACTCTATCCGTTCTCGTGTTTGTTTTTGCCCGGTTTTGGCGCTTTTCTTGTGATATTTGCAATATCCGTACCTACACATTCACAAAAGACAAAATACACATATACAAGCATTATTTTGCACATTTTCATCTTTTTAAGGCTTGTTTTGATATAAAATGGATACGTGATTTCTCACATATCAGTTCTCCTATTAATACTGCTAGAATAAAAGATGTTGATGTTAACAGCACTAGCAGTCTTTGTATTGCTAGTCCACTTGTTAACTTTGATGGGTTATCTAATCTTAATGCTAATCTTCCAGATAATCCAAGGATGCCTAATTTGGAAGATACTGGCATATCTGATGGTGCTTATGACGATGAAGAATTTGTTGCAAGAGGAGACATGAATAACTTGGAGTCTTTTATGCTTGTTAGTCTTATTGTAACAACAAGAGTTCACAAAGATCATCTGGTTAAACAGATTATAGGAGATCTACATTCAGCACCTCAAACAAGAAGGATGATCAAGAATTCTGAAGAACATGATTTGAAGAGTTTAATTTAAAAGCAAAGGAGAACAAACCACAAAGACTTTCAGAATTGTCTATTTGCTTGTTTTCTATCACAAGTAGAACCCAAGAAGGTGATTCAAGCTTTGACAGATCCAAGCTAGGCAAAAGCAATACAGGATGAGCTTCTACAGTTTAAATTGCAGAAGGTTTGGACTTTGGTTGATTTACCATATGGCAAGAGGGCCATTGGGACAAAATGGGTCTACAGGAACAAGAAAGATAAGAGAGGTATTGTGGTTAGAAAGATAACAGGGTTATACTCAAGAAGAAGGAATAGATTATGATGAGGTTTTTGCTCCAGTTGCTAGAATTAAGGCAGTTAGGCTTTTCTTAGCCTATGCCTCATTCAAAGACTTTGTTCATTAAAAAGGTCAAAGGTGATATTCTACTAGTTCAAGTATATGTAGATGATATCATTTTTGGATCTACTAAGGAGTTATAAGTGGCATGCCACTTTGGAGTCTTAGTAGTTTAAGCTTTGCTTGAGGTTAATGTGACATTTTAGTCATATTCCATTGTACTTCATTGTTTTTTTGTGGTTAATATTATTTACAGGGGTAGAATCCCTTTACCCAAAAAAAAGTTATGCACTGAGTTTGAGAAATTGATGCACAAAAAGTTCCATATGAGTTCTATAGGTGAGCTTACTTTCTTCTTAGGATTGCAAGTGAAGCAAAAAAGAAGATGGGATTTTTATTAGCCAAGACAAGTATGTGGATGAAATCTTAAAGAAGTTTGGTTTTTCAACTGTGAGAATAGCAAGTATACCCATGAAAACTTCAAAGCCATTGCTCAAGGATATAGAAGCTGAAGATGTTTATGTTCACTTATATAGATTAATGATTAGATCATTGATGTATCTAACAGCTTCTAGGCCTGATATAATGTTTGTTGTATGTGCTTGTGCAAGATATCAAGTCACACCTAAAGTTTTACATTTTCATGTTGTAAAAAGGATCTTTAAATACTTGAAATGTCAACCTAAATTGGGCCTTTGGTATCCTAAGGACTTACCATTTGACTTGAAAGCTTATACTGAAAGTGACTATGATGGTGCAAGTTTAGACAGGAAATCCACAACAAGAGGTTGTCAATTTCTTAGGAGTAGATTGATTTCATGGCAATGCAAGAAGCAAACTGTAGTTGCCAACTCTACTACTAAAGCAGAGTATGTAGCTGCATCTAATTGCTGTGGACAGGTGTTATGGATTGAAAATCAAATGCTGGATTATAGATACAACTTCATGAATACCAAGATTTTTATTGACAATGAAAGCACTATTTTTATAGTTAAGAATGCAGTGTTTCACTCAAAGACTAAGCACATAGAGATTAGACATCACTTTATCAAAGATTCCAATGAGAAGAAGCTTATTTAGACGATCAAGATTTACACAGATCAGAATGTTGCAGATTTACTCACTAAAGCATTTGATGTTGGCAGATTTCAATATCTAATTGCAAGTATTGGAATGCTTAACCTCTGAAGTATTGATTAAAGGGAGGTTGATTGTGTTACTATGCAGTAGATTCTACACTAATGGTGATTGGAATGGAATGGAAAAGTTTCTGCTGTTAAGTAAAATTAGTGCTGTTAGTTATACTTAATATTGTTAACCTAATGCTGCTAGTTATACTGTGAGAATTAAAAGAGTTGGTGAGAATAAAAACAGAAAGAGAGATGTGTGAAAAATACATTAAAAAGAGTGAATTGGTGAGCAAAAGAATTGAGAGATGTGGTGAGTTGAAAAACAGAAAGAGAGTTGAATATTATCAAAAATAGATAGAGAGAAAAGTGAGTTTAAAAGAATTGAGAGAAAGCAAAAACAGACAGAAAGAGAAAATTGTGAGCAAAAAGAATTGAGGGAAAGCAAAAACAGACAGATGGAATTGTGATTTAAAATGTTCATGATGGAAGTGCTTTTTGGAATGGAATTGAAGTTAATACTGGTGGCTCAAACTTAATGCTATTAGGCTTAAAGTTTCTATTGATGGTATAACTTAATGATGTTAGGCTTAAGTTTCTACTGCTGGCATAACTTACTGCTGCTAGGCTTAAGTTAATACTGTTGAGTTACTACTGCTGGGTTACTTTCTACTGTTAGACATAAGTTAATACTGTTAGACATAAGTTAATGTTGTTAGGCATAACTTAATGCTGTTTGGTATAACTTAATGCTGCTAGTTCAAGTTAATGCTGCTAAGGGTGTTTTCATAAATACTTCAATTCAGGGTTTCATTCGATTCTTTACTCGATTTCAATCTTTCAAATACTCTCTAAACGTAAACCCTAACTCAATTTCATTATTAATCATCAAAACCCATCATAATGTCGATCCTACACTTTGCCGACACTCACAACATGGTCGCGTTTTTGTTCAAACCTGCTGAAAGTGAGGGGTTTCAAGAAATCATTGATTTTCTGAATGAAAATCCTATCAATTATGCTTTAACCGTCAATCCTACTATATATACATCGTGCATTGAACAGTTTTAGGCAACTGCCAAGGCAAAAATGGTTAATGGGGAACGTCAGTTACAAGCCCTAGTGGATAGGAAGAAGGTGATCATCACTGAGACAAGTATTAGAAGAGATCTTTATTTGGAAGATGCAGAAGGTACTGATTGTTTACCAACTGCTACCATTTTTGAAGAACTGACAAGAATAGGGTATGAAAAACCTTCTCAGAAGCTTACATTTTATAAAGCTTTCTTTTCTTCTCAATGGAAGTTTTTGATCCATACAATTCTGCAATGCCTTAGTGCTAAGACTACTGCCTGGAACGAATTTAGTAGCACTATGGCCTCTGCAATAATATGCTTGGCCACAAACCAAAAATTTAACTTTTTCAAGTATATTTTTGATAATATGGTAAAGCACTTGGAGGGTGGGGTTAAATTTTTGATGTATCCACGATTTGTACAAGTATTTATAAATCAACAGCTTGGAGATATGTCACATCACAAAAAGATCTATGTTACCCCCTCACACACAAAGAAAATTTTTGCAAATATGAAGAGAGAAGGAAAAGACTTTTCTAGGAGAGTAACACCATTATTTCCTACAATGATGGTATAAGCTGAACAAGAAGAGGGTGAAGGTTCAGCAATGCCTACTGATCCTCAACACACACCCACTACTACTCACCCATCTACATCACAACCTCAGAAGCAAAAATCCAAGAAGTCCAAGAAAAAGAACACTGAGGTTCCTCAACTTAGTGGTTCTCCTGATGATGTGGCAGATGAAAATGTTACTCAAACTTTTAATGATCTACTACTAAGTGGTGAGGATAGACTGCAACTTACATATGTGATGGACTTATGTACCAAATTGTCTAAAAGATTCATTGACCTAGAACATACTAAGACTACTCAAGCTCGGGAGATTACAAGATTGAAGCTAAGAGTCAAGAAGTTAGAGAAGAAAGCAGGGTCAAGAACTCACAAGCTCAAAAGATTATACAAGTTTGGTGCAACAAGAAGAGTAGAGTCACCAAAAGATGAAGGTTTGGGTGATCAGGAGGATGCCTCCAAACAGGGGAGGAGTATTGAAGATATTGACAAAGATGCTGAAGTTACTCTAGTTGATGAAACTCAGGAGAGGTATGATGACTTAATGTTTGATACAGCTGTTTTTGATAATGAAGAAGTAGTTACTACTACTGCAAAAGAGGTTAGTACCGCTGATCAAGTTACCACTGCTGGTAGTTACTACTACTGGTATCAGAATTCCAGTTAGTACTGCTCCAACTACTTTTACCACTACAACAACAACTGTTATAACCCCTGAAGAAATCACTTTATCTCAAGAAATCACACTGGCTTAAGCACTTGCTGCTCTAAAGAGTGCAAAACCTAAGGAAAAAGATGTGGTTCAAGAACCAAATGTACATGTTAGTACTGCTAGTACAGGAGTTAGTACTACTGCTACAAAGGTTTGTAATGTCAAAGCTACAACAACCACAACAACACCTTCAACAATCTCTAAAGCTAAAAGCATTGCTTTTAGAGAGCCTACAACAAGAACAACAACAACAACAGTTCCTTCTTAGAAGTCAAAAGACAAAGGCAAGGCTATAATGATTAAACCTGAAGTGCCTTTGAAAAAGAAAGAACAAGTAAGACTTGATGAAGAACTTGCAAGAAAGCTAGAAGCTGAAGAACTAGAAGCAGCAAGGCTTGAAAGAGAGGAAGACAAAAAGCTAGAACAAGCCAACATAGCTCTTATTGAATCATGGGACAATGTGTAAGCTATGATAGAGGCTGATAGATTATTAGCTAAAAGGATTCAAGCAAGAGAGCAAGAAGACTTGATAGATGAACAAAAGGCAAAACTATTTGTAGAACTCTTGGAAAAGAGAAGGAAACACTTTGCAGCATTAAGAGAACAAGAAAAGAGAAACAGACCACCAACTAAGGCACAAAAGAGAAGTTAAATGTCTACCTATCTGAAAAATATGGTTGGATACAAACACACTCAGCTGAAGAGCAAAAGCTATAATGAGATCCAGAAGTTGTTTGACAAAGAAATGAAAAGGGTGAATACTTTTGTGGCTATGAATTTAGAGGCAGTGGAAAGCAATGAAAAGAAAGATGAAAGCAGTTCTAAGAAGGCAAAAATTGCATAAGAAAGCAGTTTAAAGAGAGCAGGGGATGATCTAGAACAAGAGAAGGCAAAGAAGCAAAAGATAGAGGATGATCATGAAGAGGAATAGATGAAAAAGATTATGGAAATTGTTACTGATGAAGAGGAAGTAGCAATTGATGCTATTCCTTTAGCCACTAAGCCTCTATGCATTGTTAACTACAATATCATCAAAGAAGGAAAGATTGGATACTTTCAAGTCATAAGAGCTGATGAAAGTTCAAAGAGGCACTCATCAATGATTTAGATGCTTTAAAGTATTGACAGAGAAGACTTGGAAACCCTTTGGAAGTTGGTTAAAACTAAGCATGGGAATACAAGGCCAGAGGAGGAATATGAAAGAGTGTTATGGAGTGATCTAAAAGTGATGTTTGAACGTGATATAGAAAGTGAAGTATGGAGGAATCTAAAAGGGTACAAAGTGACAGTTTGGAAACTATTTGATTCATATGGAGTGCACTTTGTAAGGTTTCAAAATCTACATATCTTTATGCTGGTAGAAAAGAGATATCCACTTACACCTGCTACAATTCAAGACATGCTGAACAAGAAGCTGCAAATTGATCAATGGAATGAAATGAGTTATCAGCTTCTTAAGCTCATCATAAAGCAACTCAAGAATCCTGGAAGTGTTTGAAAGCATCCTCCTGATAATGATAAAGCTTTTAATGAAGAAACTTGAAGATTCGGAAGATGAACATCAAGTTTAGGGAAGGATTGTTGGGATTAAAAGCCTCTTGATGTTGTTTGGAAATTACTACTGCTAAGTGGAAGTTAAGACTGCTAAGTTAATTTTGCTGATGTATAAGTTACTACTGCTAGTGTTCTGAGTTAATGTTGCTGAAAGATTATAACTGCTAAAGAGTTTATGCTGACAGAGAAGAGATCAAAGACTTATCAGAGAAGAGATAAAGATTACTTTCATGATAAGTATAAGATATTTTTGTATAAGATATATATAAGTTATATGTTTAGAAGATCAGGATAACTTAGGAATGTATTGTAAGTCATGTAGGACTCCTTGGTGTATAAAAGGAGGTCCTAG
This sequence comes from Tanacetum coccineum, assembly GCA_026074375.1. Lineage (NCBI taxonomy): Eukaryota > Viridiplantae > Streptophyta > Magnoliopsida > Asterales > Asteraceae > Tanacetum > Tanacetum coccineum. Next base: position 27,787 of record BQNB010040541.1, read on the forward strand.
GGCATAGATAAAGATATACATTCTTAGAATTCATATTTTATAGCTTCAAGGTTGTCTATAACCCTAATACTGTTGAGTATTCTTATTTAATATATTGAAGCTAAAAGTTTAGTAAACTCTTTGTTATTGATCTTGTTCATTACTGTTTTATTAAAATTCTTCTTAGTATCATAGACTAGATTCCGCATAGTGTTTGATATATTCAATCAAAGTTTCTATCATATTTGTCTTAGATTTATTCAATACAACTAAGCCATTTACAAGCTAAGCAAGATCTATTCAAGTGGGATCAACATTAACTAATTAATTAAACTAAATATAATCTAATCTACTGGTGATAACTATATGATAAAATAATATATTTACATCATCATGCATTACTCGTTAGATTGCTTCTCCTAATCATGTTGCCTTGTCACACTCGTGATGATCTATATAAGTATTTCCTAAGTCATGAACGAATTACACGAACCCGCCGTCTATTTAATATTCCGTTAAGGCAACGCATAAGTAAGGTAGTATGAAGACTATTACAAGGCCCATAAGAGTATATTAAATGCAATTGAAATATCTTAAAAGGGATCAACCATATTAGGGGTAAGGTAGTATGAAGATTGTTACCGATGGTATCCTTTATACACACTCGTGTTTCCCTAGACGTCTCTGCCAATTTAATATCTTATGGCTAGTTTTCTAAAGCCTAACACGAACATTCATCATAAGAAGCAACAGTAAAAGGATCTATAATTTAACTTTTATGCAATCATAAGTAAATACAAAGGAGGGTTTAGCCTAACATGTTATAAAGGAAGCAAGAACATAAATCAATCAAACAACACATAGACATATTGAATGATTAAAGATAAACAATCTTACTTGATTAAAACATGGATTAAGGTCAGTTACAATAGGGTTTTGAGGCCCTAAATACGGCTAAAAAGCTGACAAAACACTTAGGGTTCGTCTTCCAAAAGTTATACAAAGTTACACACAAAACCCTAAATTCGGTCTTATATCTATAGGAAAAGCGTCGCGACGGCGTCCAGTTGTAGTCGCGACGCCGTCACAAAGTAGAATCTTCTAAATCTAATTTAAGTCGGTTACGTCCTGATGCCGTCGTCACATCTATGACGTCGTCACTAGAAAGATCGTAACAGCGTCGCTTTATGCTTGCGACGCCGTCTCCACACTCTGTGAGCACAATTCTTCAAGAGATTTGGTGTAGGTCCGTAGTCTTGTCCGTTTCTTCTCCAAATGAGCCCAAGTCACGTGTATTTCCTTCAAATTCCATCCAAGTGCTAAAAACATGAAAACAAACGATTAAGCACATAATCTGGGCATATTTGCATGATTTGGGGGGGGGGGGGGACGTTAGACTTTGTTTTCAATTTTTTTTGAAAAAGATCATAGTATATTTTTTTCTTTCAATTTTTTTAAAAATGAGTGTCTTATTGTAATAGAGATGCAAATTTCCATTTTAAAGTTCCAAAGTTCTAATTAGGGGTGAGCATAAAAATCGAATAAACCAAAAACCGAACTGAATTTGCCAAAACCGGATCGAACCGAACTAGAAATTTAATTTTTGGGTTGATGTGAGTTGACACTCGAACCAAAAATCGAACCGCAAACCAAATATATATATATATATATCTATAACATATATATGGGGCTAACTATGACTGGATTAATATGAATTAGTGACATTGCGCCACCTCAAAGATGACATAGCGCAAACAACGATGACATGGCACACATAAGAACATATATATAGGGCTAACTATGACTGGATTAATATGAATTAGTGACATTGCGCCACCTCAAAGATGACATGGCGCAAACAACGATGACATGGCACACATAAGGTTTTTTTAATTAATTTTGTTTTTTTAAACAATTTTCGTTTTGTAAATGAAACAGTTTTTTGAAATAAATTCGGGTTTTAAAAAATTCAGCATTAACAAGGTTTGAACTCATAACCTATAGTTAGGATGCAACAAGGATTACCAATTGATCCAACACAAATTTTGTTTTCTCTTATGAAAAACTATAATAATATGTTGTAAAATCATATGATGTCTATGATATATATTCTTTAATTATATTTCATATCTTAAAAGATATATATTCCTTAATTATATTATTTAAGTAAATCTAGCAAACCTATATCTTAATCTTATTTCGTAATCTCTTCAAAAACATATATGACTTGTTATTCATCACAAACCCTAATATCCCCCATGTTTTTTTCCTTTCAGGCTTTTGTTTCCACGGTTGTGTTAGATGTCATCAACTTTCTGGATGACCAAAGAAGATCCCTCTTACAACTTCAAAAAAAGCATAACGTAGAGGTTAGTCCATTGAATGTTATGACCTGCTTCTATTGAGTAACATCTGGTTATTACTCCTCTTTTTTTTTCTAAAAAGAAGAGGCAATGTATGATGTGCCATGTTTTCTGGTATGGTTGAAGCTTCCGCTTAGTGAAGAAATACTCTAAAATTTTAGAATGTACTCCATAATTAAACACAGGTCGAAGCCCAATCTGTAAGTTGAAAACCTAATGTTTTCCTATAAATACATACGTAGAATTTTATTGCTTCCTTGATAATCATTGATGTTGTAGCGTAGCATTTTATTTTTTCCTGACATGTTGCACTGTGTTTTCTCATCAATTTTTTCATCTCTTCTTGTGCTCATTTAATATGCAGATTTTTCATGATAATCTATCCCTTTGATTCATGATAATCTATACCAGCTGGACATTTATATATCCATGATGTTATGCACTTTAAATTGCTATTCAAGTTTTTTTTTCTAATCCATGTTGCCAATATTAACTGATTTCTGTGAGTTGTATACATGAGTGGTATGATTCATTTATAGGATAACTTCCATGTTTGAAGTCTGATAAAATAAAGTATTAAAGATTGTTTTATGCCTATGAAACAAACATTTAGCTGCTTTTGGTACACAAAGTCGGCTCGAGTACAGTTTGATTTTAATTATTTAGTGACATTATGCCTTAATATATGTTGCATTCATTTGTACAGCAACATGCAGATGAAATCAGAACAAGATACCATATTAGCCCAGTTTCAGCAGCATATAGCTATGTAAGTATTATCTGTTATTATATTCTGTCAAAATATTACATTTACAGTCTCTTACTCATTCACATTGGCTATTTTTCTTTGTAGAAAATGGCCTTGCAAATTGGTGGTTTTAATCTTCCTGGAGCAGGGGTAAGGGAACCAATTGAGGTTCCAACTAAAGTTTTGTGCTGAACAGGGAAGAAGGAGAAAAGTTTGGTAATCCCATTATCAAATACTTATTGTATTTGAAATAATAAGATCGTGTGGCTAATTAGGCTTTGTGATGTCTGTTAACACACTCTCTATGCATGAAGAATCATCAAAGAGACGTAAGGTTGATGAGGATGTTCAAGACGGTGTTGTCGCTGCCTATCTTCATGATCGTGACGCGACAACACGAGAAAATGTTTGTTCTTTTAATTGGTTATTTCGAGATGCTACATAAATATTTGTTAGCATATTTCTAATTATTACACTCTTATTTGTATCAAGGTTCTTAGCAACACAATAAAACAAAACAGGAAGGAAAAAGCTGTCAAGTGGAATTTGCCACTACCCAAGGTATCCGACATGATTTATAATTATTTCTATAAACCTGCAGGTTTTTACGTTTGTGTTAATATTTGATGGTTGTTCAATGTTCAGGTGAGAACAGTGGCAGGTGAAAATAAGATGTGCAGAGTTGTCAGAACTGGTAAAAGGAAAAGTAAGTATCCAACGTGACTTCAACTTATGATTGCATGTTAGGGGTTGTTTAGCATTATGTTTTGAAAGTGCTTACTCAATATGTAATAATCATAATAACACTACAACAAAAGCCCCTTTCCCCAGCGCGTTTTTCCCCAGCGACATATGTCGCTGGGGAAAACTCGCTAAACGACAAAATACTCCGACGTGGCATTTTTTCTCGTTGAATCTTTAGTCAAACGTTATTGAAACGTTTTCCCCAGCGACATGTCGCTGGGGAAGATTTTCATGAAATTTAATAAAAAAATTTAGCGAAAATCTAAGCGGGAAATTATCCCGCCAGTCTTTCCCCAGCGACATGTCGCTGGGGATACTTTTGTTCATTGTTTAGTGCGTAATTAGTCCATAATTTTGTTGAGCGTCTGATTTGTACAACTTTCCCCCCGACATGTTGTCGCTGGGGAACCGAACAGCTTATTTTATTAGGCTGGCCCGTTTATAAGTTAACATATTTTCGGGTTTGGTCTTAGTTTCCCCAGCGACATGTCGCTGGGGATGTTCGTTTGACTTTTAAACAAACTACGTTTTAGGCTATTTTCGGTCCAATATTTCACATACTAACTAAATTTACTTCAAAGTTAACTGAATTTTACTCCTAGCTACCACTATATGTAATCATAATACACGGAATGACCAAATCGATTAACGTTTATTATCCTTATCCATCTCTAATTGTCCCTCTAGTATCCTTATCCTTGCCTAGCTCATACATTGAACCTCTAATGTGTAACCCTAGCTCATACATTGAACCTCTAATGTGAACCATTGCTCATACATTGAACCTCTAATATGTAACCCTACCTTATTAGATTGATGGTAATTATTATTATTATTATTGATTTTACATACATATATATATATCTGATTATACATTTTGGTGTGTTAAGATTTGTCGTTTTTAATTAGATTGATCTTATATTGCGTGTAGTAATGACAAAAATGACGTCGCAACCCAAGAGGAACCATCAGAGATCGACACGTTCTATCGTCTCCACACCGTTAACGGTGTATTCCAAGATCCTGAGGCTCTCCGGATGTATGTAAGTATTCTTTCAAACCATACTTTAATGAATCATCGATTAATAATGTAGCAACCCGACTAATATATTTACTATCTTGTGTTATTGTCACTACATAGGATAGGATGAGGGAGCTCGAGGCGACGGGTGAGCACACCACTGCAGAAATCAACGCGATGGTCCGAGGCGGAAAGCTTCGCGGCCACATTCCTGGCGTGGGTCCGGTAATGCCAGGATAACGTCCCTCTAGGCTGAGCTATAAACCAGCACACCGTTTGACATAAAGCAGGGATGTCGATTTCATGATGAGCTTGATGAGGAGCGACAACAGGTTCGCGGATGCTTTTGCTCGGTATGATTCAGGTGGAGCCAGCGGGAGTGGCGGGAGTCGCGCGCGTGATAGAGAGGATGGTGATGATAACGGGGTGAGGATGGTGCGATGACACGAGTTAGTAGTGTTATATGATTCATTATAGTATGGTACAATATTCTTTATGTTTTCTTGTGGACTATTGACTTGTTTCCCTAGTATGCACATTTAAACGCTTGTTTCCCTAAAAACTATCATGTGTACATATTCGGCTTTTGGCCGATTTTCCCTATATTAGATTTTGGTTTTGGTACAAGTTTGTGGTTGTATTTTGATTGGCGAGATCGTTTATCTTTGTATTTGTGTTTTGGTACAAGTTGTGGTGAGTGTATACAGGTTTTGGTAGATTTTTTCCGGAAAAAATCTGGAAATGCCTGCTGTGCAGGCAGATTTTTTCCGGAAAAAATCTGGAAATGCTGCTGTGCAGGCTGTATATAAAAAAAATTGCAGACTTTTCCCCAGCGACATGTCGCTGGGGAAAATCCCGCTAAAGGACAAATACTCTCGAGCAAAAAGCGTTGAAAAGTCAAACGTCAAGGGTACCTTTCCCCACCGACATGTCCGCTGGGGAAAAGTCTGCAATTAACTTTAAATTTTATTATTAACTATAAATATTTGGTTTAATCAGACTTTTCCCCAGCGACATGTCGCTGGGGAAGATACTGCCACCGTGGCACCAATTCCTTGACCAAAAAATACGTGGGGCCCACTTTTCGCTGGGGATTGTCGCTGGGGAACGTTTTGCCATCGAGCTTACCCCATCAACTTTTCCCCAGCGACATTTCGCTGGGGAAAAGGTTGGAATGTTGCTGGGGAAAGCATCGAATGTTGTAGTGTAAGATAATCAACGTATATTAAATCACGCTACAGGAGTTGGTGATTGGCTGTATGTTTTGCAGGTTCATGTTATTGAAGAGTTAATATGTAGAACGACCCCTAAATAATCAGATAACATCACAGTTGAGGCGGTACCACGTGGTTGCTCAAGTACCTTATTTACCTTAATACACAACTTGTATTAAGTGGTTGCTAATTATTCAGCAAGGAATAGTAGTGCTTTCGGTTGTGATAGGACTATCAATGGGTGCATCAGACAATATGTGCACGCTAAGATCACTTGTGGCCGCTTTATGCTTTCATCAGTTCTTTGAAGGAATGGGACTTGGTGGTTGCATTCTTCAGGTACCTAATTAAGCTCTCCTGATTATTATAGAAGCAAACTATATTGATTAATCATCTAAAGTTCATTGATTTAGTTTGATGATGGAATGTTATAGGCCGACTATGAGATGAAGATGAAGGGGATATTGGTGTTTTTCTTCTCGGTGACAACTCCACTTGGGATAGCATTTGGAATATTGCTATCCAATACCAAGAAAATAGACCGGCTGCATTGGAGGTGGTCGGAGTACTAAATGCAGTGTCAGTTGGGCTGGTGAATTGCATGGCGTTGGTGGATCTGCTCGCAACTGAGTTTTTAGGCAAAAGGCTCTAAGATAATAAAAAAAAAAAAAAAAAAATAAAATAAGAAAAGAAATAAAAAAAAAAAAAAAAAAGATGAAGGAAAAAAAACAAAAGAATAAAAAAATAATAAAAAAAAAATGCATTAAATAAAAATGGAAAAAAGGTAAAAAAAAAAAAAAATAGGTCAAAACCCAAACTCACCAAACCCCCCTCCCCACAATTAGCACCCCCACACCTAACCCCCACCCACCATCCCGTGACCCACCACCCTGCCGTCCCCCCCACTAAACACCCCCCAACATCCCTCCCCTACCCCGCCCCCCCCTCCCACACCTACCCACCCTCAATACCAATCGACCATAATTACCCCACAACCTCACCCCCCCACACCAGCACCTATCCAACCCAACCCCCCTCACCCCCCCCCGCCCCCCCCCAAACCACCCTCCTCCACCACCCCCCCAAGGCCCCTCCCCCCTTGAGCTCCCAACCGCCACATAATCCCCCTATCTCTCCCCCCCCCTCCCCCACGTCCCACACCAAAACCCCATACACAACCCCCAACATATCCCGCCTCATAACAAAGTTCACCCCAAAGCCCCCCCCCCCCACGCAGAGCCCCGCTAACACAACCCCCCCCCAATCCAGCCGCTCCCCACCCACGCCTTTAACCCCCTCCTACCACCTCCCACCCCACTCCACAGCAGCACCCACCACCCACCCCCCCAGCCAACCACCCTTAACGCCCTCCTCCATCCCTCCCCCCCATCGCTCCCCACAGTAGCCCACATCCCACCACATCCAACCTCCCCACCTCCCCACCCCCCCTCCGCCCCCCCACAACCCCACCACTCACCACCTCCCACCATCACCCCCACACTTATGTACCCCTCCAACAACACCACCCCCTACTCCCCCATACCCCATCCCCCTCCAACACCCCGCCCCAGCCCCACCGCAAGTCCAACACCTCCCCAAAGGAACCCACCCAGGCACCCCCCAGTCTCCTACCCAAGTCACCCATTTGCCCCATCCCCCCCCTTCCACACACCACCAACCCGACGACACCCCCACCACCCTCCCCCCACACCAACCCCCCCCCAACCGCCCTACCCCACCCCCGACCCCCCACCCCCCACCCCCCCCCCTCAACCGCCCTTACATCCCTGAACCACCCCTTCCCCCCCACCACCACCCCCCCATCGCACGCCCCCCCCTACACCCCCCCCCTCCCCCCCCCCCCCCCCACGCACCCCAATCCCGAATCTCCACCCCCCCTCCATCCCACCACCCCCCCCCCCCCTCCCCACCACACCCAACCCACCCCCCAGCCCACCCTACGCCCCACCCCCCCCAACCCCCACCCCACATACACCCAGCACCAATGATTCCCACCCCTCATGACAGCCATCCACCCCCCACCCCACCCCACACATGCCACCCCACATCCCCAAATCGCGACCCCACTCATCACACCACACCCCACCCCACAAACGCATCCAACACGGATCACCCCGCCCCCCCCATCCCCCCACCATCACGGCTACTTCCCATCCCCGCCGACCCTCCACCTTCTTAAGCTCCCAACCACCCATCACCCCCTCATGCCCCCCACACCCCCCCCCCTCCACTCAACCCCCCCCCCCCCAACCCATACCCCATCCTCCCCCCCCCCCAAACCCAACCACCGCCACCAAGCACAATCAACCCCACCAAACCCCCACTCACCCCCTCCCCCTATTGTCCGCTACGCTCCACCGCCCCCCACCCCTCCCTACCCCGCATTCCCCCTCACCCCCCACCATCACCCCTCACACCAGCCCACCCCCACCACCAACTCCACCCCAAACCCAACCCACCCCGTCCCGCCCTATCTTCCCGCACTACCTCATTTCCCCCACCATCCCCCTACATTCAATCACCCAACACGTTCCCCCCCCACCCACCCCCCCCACACCCCCATCTCCAGCCATCAACAATAACCCCCACACGCCCTATACCATCCGACCAACACACCCCCCCCAAAACTCCACACTCACACACACCCCACATAACCAACCAGCTCCAGCCCCCCCACCCCAGCTACCAAACAACCCACCTCACCACCCCACCCCCCAACCAACCACCCCCCACCACCACCCCCCATCACCCCCCACCCCCCTCACCCCCACCCTCCTCAAGATCCAGGCCCATCACCCCCCCCCCACTACCCCCCCCCCCCACCTATACTCCCCACACCCCCCCCCCTCCCTACCCACCCCCCACAAACCCTCAACCATACTCCACCCCTATCCAACCCCCCCCCCCCCCCCCCACTCACCCACACCCCCCCCACCATCCCCCCCCCCACCCCCCCGCCATACCCCCATCCCTCAAAACCCCCCCCCCCACCTATCTAGACACATCTAACTCAGCATAACCCCCCCGTCATCATTCCCCCCCAACACCATCCCCTGAAGGCCCAACACATAATGCAACACTCCCCACCCCAAGCCCACATCCCCACGTCCCCCATCCGTCACATCCCCGACCCCCACACCTGCCCCAACCATGTCCCTCCCACTGCCAACCCCAATCACACCACAACCCACCCACCGCCGTCCCCCATTAAGCACTCCCAAAAATTCCCGCACACTCCACCCCACCACCCACCCCCCCCCCCCCCCCCCCCCCTCCACCCACCCCCATTCTTTTCCACACCACTCACACCCCACCAGCCCCCCCACCCCACCCCACACCTCTGCCCCCAAGCGCCACTCCCCAACACCCCGCAACCCCACGCCTCCCACTATTCCCCTCCCCATCACAACCCCATAACCAACGCCCCCCCCCTCTATCCACTTACCCCCGAATCAGTTAATCCCCCCCCTACCCATGTCCCTTTCTCATCCACACCAAACTCCACAAACTCCGCATCCCTCCTACCCACACACCCCCCCAAACAGACAGGTCCCCCTCACCCTTCCAGGCCCATACACCCTCCCCCCCCCCCCCCCATGCCCCACCACCACCCCCCCACACCAACCCCCCCCCCCCAATCCTACACCCATCCCCCAACCCCTCTCCCCACCAACCCCACCAGCCCCCCCCCCATCACCCCTACGCCCCTACACACCTAGTCTTTCCCTAGCCCCCACCTACCCATAGCCCAGTTTCTTATATACCACCCCCCCCCCCCCCCTCCCACCCCCCCCCACCGCCCCCCCCCGCCCCCCCGCCACATTCCCCCGCTAACCATCCTCCAAAAACACCACTCCCCCCCCCCCCACCCACAAACGCCCCCCCCCCCCACACACCCCCAAAGGACCCATACCCCACCCCAACCCTATACCAGAAAACCTCCCGCAACCCGCCCACCCTCCCATGCCTCCAACACCCAAGCCCCCCTCATCCCCCCCACCCCCCAACCACCTACCCACCCACTTTTCCACCAACCCTAAGCCTTCCTATGCCCCATGGCCATCCCCTCAAGCAACCTACCCGATGCCGCCGACCCCACCTACCTCATCCTATTCCCTCCACACGCCCCCACCAATACCCCCCAACCAACCCACTCCCCCCCACACCCCTAACCGACATTCCCCAAGCACCACCATCCACCACAACACACCTACACACCCCCCACCCCCTTCGCACTCAGCCCCTCTCCCGTCCCCCACTCCCAACACCCCCACCCTTCGACCACAGTCCAGAGCCCCCCCCAAACCCAAAGCCCCCACCCCCCCCCCCCCACCCACCACCCCCCCCTCCGACCATTGCACCCCCCCCACGCAAAGGCCCCTCCACCCCCATAGCAGCACACCCCAACGGACCCCTCCCACCACCTCCAACCCCCAACCCACCCGCCCCCCCACACCCCCCCGCATTCAGCGCCCCCCAACGCCTCCAATACCCCAATCTGACCACCTCACAGCCCTCTCGGCCTCCCAATCCTACCACCTCACTACACAAAATGCCACCCATCCCCACCCCACCCCCAAACCTGACCCCACCCCCAATTCCAGACCACCCTTACGCCCACCCCCGCGCGATACCCTCCACCCTAACCGCAACGCCCGCCCACGAAGCTCCCCCGGCGAGGTAGCCCGAGTATATATCTATCTTCTACCCATAGCGACCCCGCTCCAGCCCCACACCATGACGATACCCCTGGTTATCCATTATTTCCCCGCCATCTATTGCCCCCCTGCCGGCTGCGCAAACAGCCCCCCCCAGGAACATTCTACACCCAGCAGTGAACAATGCAGACCATATCCCAGTGTTGTAAAATCCAAAAGTCATAATCTTAGGCAATCTAAAAAACCTGACTTTTAACATTTACAGCTTATTAAAAAGTCAATTATATTTTTTTTTCTTTCCAGGCCACTTCTTTAGAGGGTTCCCTGACCCTGGACGCCCCACACAGACACGTCATTCTTCCATATTCTCCCCACCACCACCATTGGTTATTTCCCTCAAACCCTTAAGCTCAGGAGAGTGCGTCGTTTGTACAAGGCTAATAAGTGAGTAATTAATTCCAAACTGATTTTGTCATAATGATGTGATTTCTAGATATTGTTCTAATAAACCATGTTTTTAAAGGATCTCCGAGGAATAATATGTTAAAGCCATCAAGGAGGAGATTTACAAAGTTGTCCAACTCAAGAAGAACTTGACATCGATGTTCCTGTCCAAGGCAAGGGGGCGAGAGAGGCCAAAGTGTATATTTCATCGTTTTATTAAATACTAATCAAAGTCAGATTTCATGTTCATCTTAATTGTTTGTCTAACATACATATATAATGTTTCAGAGAAACGACATGGTTGAGTACTTTGGTGAGCAATTGTCTGGTTTTGCCTTCACCACTAATGGATGGGTGCAATCCTATAGATCTCGCTGTGTTAAGCCACTGATCATCTATGGTGATCTCAGCCGACCTAAGGCCATGACCGTCTTTGGGACCTCAATGGATCAAGAAATGACTAAGCGTCCAATGAAGGGTACACTTACTGCCCAGTCACCATCCTCAACTGCTCCTTCATCCGTAATGACCAGCCCAGGTCATTATTTAATGATCTCATGTCATTATTTAATGATCTCATGTGCTGATTTAATTGACTTTTCTTCTTGCAGAATATAGTGGAATTATACTTGGTTAATAGATCAGCAGTAATTAGATATGCCACCAAGATAACAAGATTTGGCATTATCTCATCATCCGTGACTAAAAATCCAAATTCCCCATGCTCTTCCAATTACAGGTATTTAATTACCATATATCAATTAGTTTTAATGGTACTCGGTATGAACTGAGATGATATACACACTATTATATATATAAATTACTTGAATATATGTTTGAAGAACACATGCTATTAAAGTATTTACCAACAAACTTTGCACAAAGTGTTGTTTGTTTAGTATGGTCATTTATACTGTTAAAGCAGTAACCAATCCGCATTTCTGCTGCAACAGGGGTGTTGGATACTATTTTAGCAGCAGCCAAACACCATTTCTGCTGCAACAGGGGTGTTTGGATACTGTTTAGCAGGCAACAAAACCAACACCATGACTGCTGGCAAACAGGGGTTTTTTGGATACGTGTTTTACAGCAGCCAAACACCCTTCTTTCTGCTGGCAACAAATGCGTGCTTTATTATTAGCATGAGGATATTGGTTAACATATTTTTAATGTCATAAGTTTTAATTTCCTATTTCATTGTTATTTTTCATTTACTTGTCTTGATAAGTCTTTTTAAGCAGCTATTTACCATATTACCTGAAATCGTGGATCAGAGACTAATGGTATCATACCTGCGTAACAACTAATAATTGTATTTTTGTAGGTTTCTCCATGGTGCTTCCGCTTTATTCAGCAACTGGTCTACTTTCTCGGATAACTTCCATATACCTCGATTTTTCACCCCCTTTTCTACTATTATCTATTGGGTATACCTGTGAAATTTTTTCTATTTCTAAAGCTTTTTTATAAACGCGATTGCTGCTCTCTTTATCAATACATATTCCAATAAGCTGTCTTCTATGGGGCTCTTGGTCTTGCACTCTTTGGATGGATACAGTTTGAAAATGCACTTCTTTGCATTAAAAACCTGATAGACCCCTTACTTCCTTTGAAGATGATAATGGTAACATCATTCTTGAGGAAGGTGATAGACGTATACAGTTATATAATATGAGAATTCCAGTAGTTTCTGTAAGTATTGAGTTCCCAGTTTGCCTCAGTGTGTGTGGGAGTCAAATATTAAGCAAATTCTGCTGAATCTATACCATATTTCACGGGATAAAAGGTGAAAAGCTGTTGTAGGAATTCCGTGGCCACTCATCGTATGTAAATGATGCCATCCTTATAATTGACGGGCTTCGTCTCATTACTGCATCCAGTGATTGTACCATAAAGGTAATACATTTTTTTGGTCGTCGAATCCCTATCTGCAAATGAATTTTCTTTTTATTAATCTATATTGTTTTCTTATATGGGTTTGGGATCTGAAGACTACAAATTGTCTAAATATGACATGTTATCGCATGATCTTCTGAGATGTTTTTTTACTAGAAGTGACAAACCTGATAAGAGCAATTGGTAGTAATCCACAATCCACAATAATACATGATTTGTATCTTTTGCATACTGGGCAAGGAGCTTAATTATTTTGTGAAGAAGTAACTATCACTCTATTATCTTTTCAGTTAAGGATCTATAACACCTAAATTTTGGTCAAGGATTTACAGTGCTGAAATGATCTAGCACGAAATTTAATATATGATAATATCAAGATTTATGACAATGAAACTCATAAGGTTTCAACAGAACAACAAATACTCTCAAACCGTCTTAAAGTTTTTAATAAAAGCATCACTTTGTGTTAGATATCCAGCAGTTACACAATTAAAAAAAATAGAACAACAAATACTCTCAAGTCATTTTAAAGTTAAAAACCATCACGTTGTCTTAAAAATCCAACAATTATACGGTTAAACTTTTAAAATAAACCCGAAACAAACCTGCCCGTCGGGCGGGTTATGAAACTAATATATATATATATATATATATATATATATATATATAATAAAGTAATGCTTTTTCTATACTTATGCTGAACAGATTTTAGTAGTTGCCTCGTCAAGTAGTGTCTCTCGAGTCACCAATATGCACTGTTAATTTTTGTATATGTGAAGATATCTAAATTACGAGACTTGTGGCAGGAGCCCAACGTGTTGCTACTCTACTGAATGAGATGAAGCATATGAAGCACCATGGCAAATACTTTTAAGACGTTCAAAAAAAATCATGGCAAATACTTTCGATTTGTTTTCATGTCAATGTACGTTGGTAGGTGCCCTTTCAATAATATAATTTTCTCTCATTTAATATCCATTACATGTAAGACAATTATGGTATTTTAGTTTTATAATTGGTCTAAACTATGATGCCTTTTAATTATATGTCATGTTTTCATAAAGAACTTGATTGGAATATCTTGATAACAGATAAAAGAGACATCATTCATGGGGAGAGTGTCTCAAGATTTGCATAGGCATAGCAAAAGTGCTCAATTACCTTCACTCAGGTGTTGGGGAGGTTGGTAGAGTAATACATAAAGATGTGCAAAGTAGAAATATAATGTTAGATGAAAATCTGGCACCCAAAATCTCGGGTTTTGGTGACTCGGTTTTATTCCCTCCAAATCAACCATATACAAAAATTAATGAATCTGCATGTCCAGGGATGACCGTGATCCTATTTACCATGAAACTGGACTCCTCAACACACAAAACTGACATATACTCATACAGCATAGTTATGTTTGAAATGTTGATTGGGATGGTGGCTGATCAAGAAAGGGTAGTTGGAGATTATAAACCACAAAGGCTTATAAACATTGTCCGCTGCTATGATAATAAACACGAGCAGTTAATTGATCCGAGTCTAAGAGATCATATTGATCGTCGTTCTTTCCATATGTTCACAGAAATTACGTATAAATGCATTAGTTTAAACGTAAAGCACTGCCCTATGATGGATGAGATTGTTAAGACAATTGAGGAAGCATTGGATATTCATGTAAGTCTTTTCATTTAACTATTTTACAAAAATAAGGGGAAATTTGTTTTGTAAAAGTGAAGCTTTCGTCCTCACTTTTAGAATGGACAAGAACCTTAGAGAGTTCTAACCACTAAAATGAATTTCGTTGTTTTTTTTTTTGTTCATACCCCTTCAAAGAAAACTTCCAATTCACTGTCACAAAGAATCTCACATCTTTATACAACACTTTCATAGTGCATAGAATTTATACAATTCAACACTTAATTTTAACTCTCCAAGGTTCAGTACATTATATTTAGTACAAAAAGTACCTTTATTGCTTAGAGAGATCTTAGACCAATCATGTTCATTTACACTTTTACCAAATCTCTTTGATATTCATGGGATACATTTAATCACCATCATAACCCTTCTACTTATACCAATCATGTATATATCTTGGTGTTTTTATCGCGTTAGAGAATTGCGGGGAGAGTTAGGTCAAAAAAAATTATCACCGCTGCTATGCGCGGGTATCCAACTAGTTTATTTATATATTCACCGGCTATAATCCCTTTACCAAAAAAATCATGTATATATATGCTCAAGATCGGAAGTACAGGAGCATAAAAATAAGCAGTTAAATATTCTTGCATAGAAAATGAATTTGTTATCTTCAAATCGCCTATTGTCAAGATCTTATAAGACAAAGCGTAATCGTTAAGTGCCTCTAATCAAACTTTTTGTTTTTATATTCACATAATCAAGGAGCTCTTTCACGAAGTGTGAAACGAAAGCTTAAACTTCAAAAGAATTTTCTAATTCCCCTAGAGGAGATCAACAAGGCCAGAAGTGACTTCCAAGAAATAACTAAGAGTAGAAATGGAAATGAGCTCTACAGAGGATTCCTCTATGATAGCTGGAAGAAAGGTCAGTTACCATAAAAAATGTCTCTCTTCTCTATTACAAATTGAGCTTATGCTTGTTTCATGCCTCCACCATGAAAACATCATCCCTTTCGTTGGTTACTGTGATAAAGACAGAGAGGCGATTATAGTTACGAATGGGTAGACAATGGAACATTTTTTATCTCAAAAACTATTCCCTATCATGGGCTCAGTGCCTAAAGAATTGCATAGGGGCATCAAGAGGACTCAAGTACCTACATGCGGGTATTGGGGAGTACGAGAGCATCATACATGGAGACTTCAATATCAAGAATATATTATTATCTAAAAATCTAGAAGCTCAAGTTTGTGGTCTAAGTTCGTCATTTTTAGTCCCCAAAAATCATTCAGATACCAAAGTCTATAAGACTCTTGCTGACAACGTATATCCATCGGATCCCGCCTACCGTGAAAGCTACATTCCCAAGATAGAATCAAATGTGTACTCACTTGGCATAGTACTCTTTGAAATATTCTTTAGTATGCGGGTTGAAGAAAAAACATGAATTGGAGATGAAGAGCTAAATATGGTGACTTTGGTCAGACGCTACTACAATGATGGATTTGAAAAGTATATTGTGCTTTTTTACTTTCCATTGTTTTCTTCAATCAATTTGAATGTTTTGGGTAATCAAACATGGGTTAATATATACGGAGGTTACTAAAGTTTACAAAAATGTTCGCCTAAGTAACTAGAGTTTCATTTTGTTCACTAGGGTTACCAAACTTATAAGAAGCATACCTCACTATAATATCATTGTTATTCGAGTAACCTGAATACATATTTTTTGATAAGTTAAGTAACATAAATGTCGCGTTTTTACAAGTTAAGTGATGTTTACGTATATTTTCATAACTTTAGTAACCTCAAAGTCATGTTTCATACTTGTAGTAACCCAAGTGAACAAAATGAAACTCTAGTTACTTAGGCGAATATTTTTGTAAACTTTAGTAACCTCCGTATATATTAACCCAATCAAATATTTAACTATTTTTGTCTTTTTGCTAAACAGGAAGTTTGACTATTCCCAGCAATGAAACAACAACATGAACCACACATCAAAGGTTAATATTTTTGACGTCCAAGGTAAATATTTTCGTGTATAGACTTAGATGAAATATTCTTCGGAGTACTAACAAATATAATTGTCTGAACGTGTAGAAAATTTGAATATTTGAGCTCAGATATGTATGTTCCATTGTGTGGTACCAAGAATGTGTACGACTATGACACCCTTTACGAATATGGTATGTTCCATGTTTAATAATATTAATTTGAGTCTAAATTATAACTATAAACAATCATAAGGAAAACCGTTTGTAAAACGGAGCCCCGACCCGACCCGTGACCTAGCCCACAACCCGGCCCACTTTTCGGCCCAAAATCCGGCCCATTTTCCGGCCCAGCCAATTTACCATACATTTTTTGAAATACCCCCACGCTATGACGCAAATGATGAAAACTACCCTCACTTTAAAAAGTTACAAAATTCCCCCTCTCCCATTAAGTAACGACCGTTATTTTTATTTTTTTTAACAACTTATGAAAATAGTCCTTGGGGTCGGTCGTTACTTAACGAACGTGAAGTAACGATTGTCCTCACTTTAAAAAAATTACGAAATTCCCCCTCTCCTACTAACGGCTGTTAAGTACGACCGTTAGTTTTTTTAACAACTTACGAAAATAAGCCTTGGGGTCAGTCGTTACTTAATGAACGTTAAGTAACGACTGTCCTCACTTAAAAGAAATTAAAAAATTCCCCCTCCCCCCACTAACGACTGTTAGTTTTTTTCTAGCAATTTACTTTTTTTAACAACTTGCGAAAATAGTCCTTATGGTCTGTCGTTACATAACGAACGTTAAGTAACGACCCTCCTCACATTAAAAAAATTACAAAATTCCCGCTCCCCCACTAACGGCTGTCAAGTAATGACCGTTAGTTTTTTTTTTTAATTTGGGAAAATAGTCCATCGGGTCGGTCGTTACTTACCGAACGTTAAGTAACGACCGTTTGTCATTTGCGCCCCGCGGCGAAGCGCGGGTAATTCAACTCGTTTGCTCACAAAGGTGGAATCATTGAAGATAAAGAAAGTTCATGTAACTGGTCAAACTAACATACTTTTTGGTAACGGGGCAAAATCGGTTGTGATGCACTAAATTGGCCCAAAGTGCCAGTCCACATTAAACGGCTCCATTGGTGCTTATTGAAATATTAAATTTAGTCATTAAATTCATAATCATAAACTGGTAATCATCTACTCACTCATGCATGTATGGAAAATTGATATATGAAAATATACAGATACATACATGCACAATGGACATATGTTGCTTGGGATGTAAAGTGATTTCGATGATGAATGAAACATGCCTGGAGCGAGTTAAATGGAGCAAATTAGAGGAGATAGGGTTTAACGCTACCATTTGTGCACCTCATATGCGTGCCACTTGCCTTCAGTTGTTGCAAACAAACTTACAGCTTGGAATGCATGCTTTAATTATTGGTTCAGGTATTCTGTTATTTATTTTTAAGAATATTAGGTATTCTTTGCCATCTAATTTTTTAACTGAAATTGCAGACATTATATCTTGAGCTTTACATTCACACTTTAGTTGTTACACTAAAATTGCAGACATCTCTTTGACTTTGCTGTCACACTTTGGCTGATACACTGATATTGAAACTTTTGATGTCACATTTTTTCTGTTACACATTCGAACAGGTGATGATAACAAAGGTTCAAGTATCGGCTGGCATAGTGATGATAACACTTCATATTTGAAGCAGTGTGACTATGGTGCACACTTGACTCTTCTAGATATTGTAAACTAACTTTTATGTGCGATTAAAGTGATATATAGTCCACGCTACTTTTTAACTTCGTTTTTTCCCTCTGTGTTTAAGGGGGAATGCTGTTTAAATAGTTACGGTGTGGATTTTTATGGTGATCTCTTTCATTTACAAGATGGTCAGGCTATAACTTTCTTCCCCGTCGCGGGTAAATTACACTTTCACATTCATAGTATCTATATTCTATCACATTACTTTACTTTATATGTTGACTCATTTATTCGTTATTGGTCGATTTACGCTAATTTTTTAATCAATGTCACCACCTTTTAAAGCCACGCCAGCATTTTTTAAAGCCACGTCAGCATGGGCTTCACTCTCCTTCATGCTGATACATAATAAGTGGTTAGAAATGAGAAGCAATATATGTGTTTTTAGCAATTTTGTGTGGCGGAGGAGTAATCACTGTGTCCTTTGAAGTGATTGTAGCATGTACTTTTGGAGCGCTTTGAATCACTAGCTATAGATGCACAATCATTCTTGGGCACGAGATCAGCTCGATTGCATCACCAAAGTTATATACTTTCAAAAATTTACTCGTAACACCTGATTTGGTATCTCAGTTTCTCAGCCCGAATAAATACTCTGCTTTCATGGGTGATTTCTCTACTGCAACTAGAATAACAACCTTCACAATGATGTTGTTAAGTCAATGGGTCTTCAATAAATACGGGTGGGGTGTTGCAACCAAAATCACACCCATAGTTTTGCTTCTAACCGGGATCGGGTTCTTTTCCTTGATTTAGTTTGGGGATCCACTTAGACCAGGTCTCGTGAAGTTTGGCATCACTCCACTTTTAGCAGCCGTTTATGTTGGTGCAATGCAAAATATATTTAGCAAAAGTGCCAAATAATCTGTTTGATCCCTGCAAGGGAATGGCCTACATTCCTTTGTATGAAGACACACTAGTACAAAAAGTGGTATTGGTCACACCAAAAATGTGTGACTATATACATATAGTCACACACGCGAAAAGTTTCGTGTGTGACAAAAAGTCGCGCGGCCGTAGGTCACCTACGGTCACGCATTCGA